>JAAGNO010001992.1:0-34909 GCA_033439905.1 Ceryle rudis
AGGTAGATACGCCACTCAGGAGCTCTCTGCTGTAAAAGTTTCTCTCTACTAAAACAGAAAGGCTGATCTAAGAAGCCTTAAGAAGCCCTAAAAGACTCCAGAGGGAGTTACGATTTCTGACAGTTTTGATGAGATTGCCTGAAATATCCAAATTTTTGTCAAGTATTTCTGTAGCCAACCATATCCTATTGGGTAAATTTACTAAAGCTAAGAATTTCTCTAAAGAATTATCAAGAAATAATGACAACTGGATTAGCACCACAGGTTGGGCTTATCCAAAATTAAAACAGTGAATATGAGAAAAGACTTTTTGTCACATGAGGCTATAAAAAATAGTGGAAAATTCAGATCTAGAGGGGTTTAAAACCTAGTAGTGGATGGTAGCAATGATGCCCACCCAAGCAGAAAAAAAGAGTCAGGATATTAACAGATCAACTCAGTGAGGAAAGTTCTGGAAGTCTTTAAATTACCAGACCATTAATCCTGCTTTCTCTGCTCTGTTAAAACAGCACAAACAACATCACCAAACAGAACTTTTTCACCCAAAGTTCTTAAAACTCCTGTATAATTTCCATTTTACAGATAGAAACAACAGAGGATTTATTTGTTTATTTGTTGTTTAGCAAGCCAGGGACCAACTCCACTGAATTCAGCCTCTTAACGCTTTACTACACTACCTAGCTGAGCAAACAGCCCCACAGGGTCAGGATGCAGGTGCACCGAATTTGAAAGGGATGTGCCATTTCTTGAGAGCAGGTTGATTATAGAATCCCTTCTGCTGCCCTGGCAGGTCATGTTTGCAAAGATGAGAGCGCGTCCACATGCAGACAAGCAGAGGATCAGACACGCAGATACCACACTGCTGCACTGCACCTTTAGCGACCTTTCCGGTATGCCTGCTTATCCCAGAATTATTTAGTCCTTTCCAATCTGTCCAATGCAGGTCTCGTGGGGTATATAACAAAGCATTGAAAAGGATGAAGATGAAACTGATTTCAGAGAATCAGTTTCTCTGAAAGAAGAAAGCAACACAACCACCTGCTTAACAGATACTACTGTGATAACCTTGTGAATACTTTCACTTCACAGGCCTGCTTACAGATTAAAAAGAAAATACCCTACTCTGCTATTTCTAATAATCATAGTTCCATTGCTCTTCTTAGATAGCCTAAACAATCTTTACAATCTCTATAAAGACACCTTTCATTATTAAATTCCTCACATTTTGAGCCTGGTAGATTACCTAGATGACAGTCGAGTTTTGACTGTCTTTTTGTGTAACTGAGTTTGATTGCTCTCACTTGCCAGCATGTTCACATAGTTTTATTTCTATTTTTACTGGATAATTGAATGATTAACTTCTAAGCTATAGAGGATGCACCACAATCCTTATCACGCTAGAGAGACAGGCAAGAACAATGCTGAGCATGAACACACGCTACTATTATAAAAGACAGTGCCCCCTGCACACAATGAATTAGGCTTAGAGAAGATACATAAAGTAGTAGAGGAAGCAGTTTTTGCAGTATTCATTGTATACTGGTTTGGTATCTCAAGAACAGTGGCTAATGCTAAGCAGTATATTTAGCAGCTGTTAAGTCTCGGGGTCATTACAGGATTTCTACATTATTTGATCAAATTTCACTAAGACATTCTTTTTCCAGAATTCATCTTCATGTCATTGAGGAAAATATGCTGACAGTAAGTGGTGTTGAGATAATGTCCCAACAACTCAGCGCTTTGGTGGCAAACGCATTCCTTGTAAAGACATGAAAACCAGAAAAACAATCTTGTTCAATCTGACATGAGCTGTCTGATGAATATTCTACGTATGGGGAAGGCAAAGATAAAAAACCCCAAGCAATTAGTGGATAAACTCTAATCATACAAATAAGGCTAATTATATAGATGGGAAATCAGTTCAGTAAAATCAGATGCTCAACATTCCTCCCATTCATAGAAAAAGCTGACATACTCTGCAAACAAACAAGTGCATGAAAACCAGTGAGCTAATCAATCTGATTCTTCTATAAAGAACCTACTTGCTCTGTAAAAGAAGAAAAAATGTTCCGGTTTTGTATATTGGAGACTTACATGAATGCTACTATAGCTAGGGCCTGTGCTTTGTAATGCAGGACATGGGAGAAGCAGAAGCAGAAGAGTAATTGCAAACTGATGTTGTACTCTAGATGTAGCAGGCAGAGGCAGCAAAAGCAACTGGCAGGCTCTTTCAGAGCTGTGCTGGCTGCACAAGAGAGGGTATTTCAGGAAGACTGGGACCAAGTGTGCTCTCCGAGCAATTTGTATCGAAGGCCCCAAAATAAGAGCATGTGTTCCTCTATACACAGGACCTAGATTACAAGTAGAGTTTAGCCCTGTACTTTCCACTGGCTGACTGCTCTCGAAAAACAATTCCCCCCCAGCTTGTCAGCACCCTCAAGCAGCTAGCCTGTATCTTGAATACTCTCGTGTATCTTCCTCATAGAGCTAAGAGAAAAAACTGTCATCGCATAAAAATTATCTCCTTCCAGCTGTTTGCTTCACTCCCAGAACAAGGCACCGAGCAAGGTTAGAATCTGCACTACTTCCAGAAGCAGACGCGATGCCAACTTCTGCAGAAGAGGCCAAAGGATTAAGGGACTAAAATTAAACAGTATTTACTGTGATAGCACATCCAATATGTATGTTACCACTTAATTGTTAAACTGAACATTAAACAACGAGATTTGTTAAAGTACTTTTTACACTGTCACTTTTTTTTTTTTCCCATTTGTCAACTTACAGTGTAGTGTGTGTGTGTATATGCATTTTAACGTTCACTGTGTTTCATTACATTATTTTTAGGTCATTACATGACATTATTCTTTGGCTGTGCCACCATATCTGCATGAGTACAGAAGACCTACTGGATAATTAGAGTAAAAGTTGACTGCTCAGAATATTACTCCAATAGTTAAGTTTGGATTCTACAAATTCTACAAGAAAATACTTAATATTATTTAAAACTTCTTTCATATAATACTTGCATTCTAAGAGCAAGTGCAGAATGCTGCCAGTATTTCTGCTATGCAGCTTCCATATAATAAACTAGTAACGCTGACAGCTTTCTTGTTAAGGCAGCTGAAGAAAATGCGTATGACTGCAATGCTTACTACAGTTCCAGTGTTTGTGTTTATTAAAAAGGAAGCAGACCACTCCTACATAAAAACGTCTTAACACTAAAGGGACCTCTTAGCATTGAAAATTCCAATTCCTGCCTCCAGCAGATTGCAAGGATTGTTCAGTCTGATATGTTCTGACTTTTGCCAAAGTGCTACAAAGCTGTATAAATGACACTGGATTTCTTGAGAGGACTGCCGGCTGCTGGACTTACTGAGCTGTGACAAGTAGTAGCTGCCACAGGAGGTTATGCAGAGGCACAGTGGAAGTCAGACCTCCCAGCATGGAAAATACTAAGAGGTCTCATAAAATAGGGCACGTGCACAGTCTGGTCACTGGTAAATACTTGTTTTCACCAGGCAGTCAAATGAGCAGAGTATATACTTATCAGCAGTACATTGCCCCAACTACTCTACCTGGTCCAACTGCTCCTATGCACTCGATGCTTCACCAGGTGGACTGAGACAGACAACAACTGATACGCTTGTTTTCCGTAACGTTATTCCCCTGCCCACAGCCCGACTGATGGAGCAGACAGATTCCACAGGATGTAACAAGCCTTGAAAATTGCTCTGCAAATGGACAGCTATTCCTGGATGATTGTCTGACAACATAAATGTGTACCTAAGATGACATACTACTGGCTATCCAAGAGTCTCTGGGAACATGAATCTGTGAAAACAGCAACGCGTTTTTTCTGACCCTTGGTGAGTGCTACTGCTCTTGATGTGTCATTCTCCTTTCCTACATGCAGGGCGCAAGGAGGAAACCAGAACTAACATCATTCTCTCTGGTCCCTTCTCATGACTCATTTCATATCCCCTTTTCATCCTTCGAGCAATTGCAGGACAAGATTAAAACGCTGATGCCAGACTTCAGTCAGCTCTTGTTAACTCACAACAAAGAAAAAAGTACTGTTTGCAGATGCAAAACAACTTCCCCCTCCCCATGAAACATGCCAGTGAGAGACACTGAGGCTGTCCTCCAGAGACACAGCTTGAACATCAATAGCAGAACAATGCAAATATCCCTTTACTGCCTGTCTGAAGCTAATCAGAAGGTTTCTTCACTCTGGATCAAGTCTGCCAGAAATCACTGCCCTTTCGGGCAGATTGAGATTTCCAGGGAAATCCACGTGGAGTTGGGCAGCCCACAGTGTGAGCAAAGGTGACCAAAGTGTTATTTCTGTGTCTGTAGGGATTGATTTGATTGCTTATGGAGCTGGAAAGAGTAATGATAAAGGTTTACCTAGCATACAATAACTGAGGCTAATTCCGAAGACTTTCCATTTGACACAGAGCAGCACTTTTTCAATCTACTTTACCCAAGCAACGTCTCAAACCTGTACATGAACCAGCTTTAGAGCTCCTATATCAGGCGCAAAAAGCGCAGTGCATTGCGCAAGTCAAAACACCAATTCAGTATAAATTCAAATTGAATCAGATTTGATTTTGTGGTTCAAATGTGATAACCTTTTCTCTTTTCCCTGAAGAGTTAGTTTTATACCATAGTATCTCTCCCAGATAGCGCCTCCTCCAACCTTACCATTGTATCATTGTGCTTCACCCGATACCATCTGCTGTTCTACAGCCAGTGTGAAAACGTCGAGCCCAGTTAGGCTTCGTACAGCACAGAGTAGGTGCTTTCAGAGAACTGGATCACGTGCTGCATGCCAGATCAGCCACCACGCCGTGTACTGTGCTGGGGGTGCCTAATAAAATATCGGAAGCACAGCCTGCTTACAGCCTCTCTTGCAGCTCTCCTGCATTCTGGTTGTCTCCTACTTGCAGACACACATCTGTTGATTATGTTCAGAGTCTTGAAGCTGTCCGTAGAATACACCGCAGTACTGAGACAGCTTTGCTTTAGTGTACTAATAACTCACCGGATATATCGCAGAAGTGACTAACGATTTCTTGCAACCTGCTGATAGTTCCTGAGCCACACAATTAGCTCATCAAGCTGCTTTTATGGAAAATGATGGGATCTTGCTGGGCACTAGTGAGGAGCTGGCAGAATGTCTGTTCTGTTATGTACTGTTCTTGAGCAGCTTAATTTATGGGGCTGTTTTAGGTCAGTGCCACTTAGAGACAGGAAGGAAACTGTCAACAGCTTTTACCTGGGATTTTGCAAGACCCTGCTTTCAATTAGGATAGTCATCTTTTATTGGTTATAACGATATCCTCCCCTACCCTCTCACTGCCTCACCCCAGACTCTATCTGCAACTTGCTTATGATGATAAATATTCACAAACCCAGGAATATGAAGTGACTGCATTTTTATTAGCCTGCAACCCACATAGATAAACTATATCCTTACGTATATCTTTCTGTTGGCACCTCTGAGTGCACTTATTCTAACAGGAATGCAAATGCCTTTTTGATGACGAGGTAAATTAAAGACCACAGGAAGGTATAGAATACGTTACACCAGAAAAACCCAAGCCACTATCAAAAAACCACAAAATAAAAATACTTGGACATTTTCAGAGTCCGGTGTAAGCAAAGACTTCTGCAGCTGGGCTTTAACTGGAAGTTTTTAAAAGGTTAACTGTCAGCCTGGGCTGTAAATAACAGAAATGAAACAAGATGTTCACGTAGCCAACATCTGATTTATTTGAAACAAATAAAGGACTACAACCAGCTGAAATCATCTTCCTTCCTTTGTTAATCTTGGTAAACATGTTTTTGAGAGTTAATTTTATTTTCTTGGAATGGAAACACCTGAAAATTGTTTTGAAAAAGAGATCCCTGATAGAACCAGTTGGTGGGGTGTCACGGCAAGGGTACTAAGCCTGCATCTGAGAGAACAGCCTAGCAGAAATTTGATTTTGCCTCTCCTTTTTCCCAAAAGAATTCTGTATCCTCTGAGGTGAACCAGCTGGTATGGCTTTTCAATTGCAAGTATACGGACTTCTCCTCTCTGTAAAGTGAATGCTGTATGATACAGTAGAGCAAACTTCGAAAATCTGCATCTAATTATGCCACAGTGCGGGTCCCAGAAAGGGACGGATGGGAGGGGAAGAAGTAAAGATGAAATGTTTTCAGTGCTCAGGGGAAAATAAGTAAATAAATAAACCCAGCAGTACACACAGGGTTGCATTCACAATGAACTGCCGCATTGAACGCTTTCTTATGAACGTGTATCTGGGGTTAAGCCCTACACATCAGTGCGAAGTCCCTGATCAAACAGGTCTGTCCTTTGCAAGGCTATCAGGAAAGCAAATTCTGTCCTGAGGATGGTCCTCAGGACTAAAAATGGAAATAGCTATATCTTAATAGGCCATCCTTCATCCTTTATTCCTGAGAAGTGCCCTCACAAGCTGAATCCTGACGTAACACTGCCAGGAGATGCTTTCTCTGTCATGTGCGGTCTAGCAAAGGAGGGGAAGAATGAATCTCTGCATCCAAACCAATGGACCAGATACTTCAGGCAGAAGATGGCCATGCAGTGCCCAGACAGTCACAGGCTGCTACAAATACCCCATTACTAATCTGATTGAAACAAGAATGCTGTAAAAAGAAAAAGAGAAAAAACTGTTGCGCTATACAGCATAGAGCTGAATGAATATTGGCCATCTGTCTGCACTGGATACCTCCCACCGGTTTAGGGACAAGCTACTCACTGGCAATATGTTCACCAATTCAAGAAGTCCCGTAAACACTCTTCTTTATGACTCCACCAAAGAGGGCAGGTAGCACCATTTGCTACTCCTGGATGAAGTGAAGGGTGCTGGGATGCTGACGGCAATGGTCAAACATTTCTGGATTCAAGGCTCCTACAGAAACTTTGCCACTCCTCACCCTACGCAAAACCACATAGGATGGTTCACTGGGGAATTCCCAGGGTGCCTACAAGCTGCAACTCCAACTCTTAAACGCAAAAATAAAGGTATTGAATCTAGTATAGCACCTGTGAAGAAGGAAAATAATCTTGCTTAGCTGACCTAGAATTGTTTCACTTTCTTCCAACCTGTCGTACCTCCCGTCCCACTGCTAAAGAACAATAGCGGGACCAGAATAAAGCACGCTCTGTACAGCATTCAACACAGCAAGGTGCTGCTGCCTCTCTCTGTTGAATATGTATTTATAAATTACAGTGATTAACTGGCAGCAGCTTCACTTGAATTTTACTTAGTCTATTGGACATGCTGCACCTTTTTCTGTTTCAAAGTACTGCTTTGTAATTTGCATAGAACTTTTATATTCTTTGGGTCTGAAATCTACTTTTTTGTTCTGAACCTGGATGGCATCCACAACAGCAGCCTGATCAACAGTCTAAGCAGTAATATAACAACAGGATCATCCTCTGTTTTCTGACAGCAAATACGCTGCCTGCAAGACAAGACTCCACAGTGGGGTTTCATTTTGATTTGCACCTCAGAAGAAAGGAAAGCTGGCTGGATTTCAGGCCCATCCTAATGCTATCGAGGAAAAAGGGTGCAGAAGAGAGAGCACATTTAACTTTCTTCTCATTTACTGAAAGTGAAGAGAACATGCTGACTTAAGAATTACAACTGCCAACAGTTACATTTTTTTCTTATGCATCAGCTTCTAAGGCAGAAATAAGATCTTAAAAGATGTCAGTGAAAGCATCAGTTTAAATTTTTCACTAGAGAAAATAATAAAATAGAAAAGTCACGGCAAAGGCTAGCGGGTTTTAGTTCTGATGTTGATTTAAAAAAATGGGTTTGTCCTGTTGACATGCAGTGCAAAAGTTTCCAAAAGAACTTCCATCCTCCTGCTCTTTTGAAGCAGCCTCCAATAAAACACTTGAGAAGTGGATGGGGAAGTAAAAAGTGCATTTGATCAGCACCGTAACTGCTGCTTGTGACCTTATCTGATCCGTGTCTTTAGGGGTTTAAACTTCCTTGCAACCACCACAAAGAGATTTCTGTGACTCCTCTAAAATAAGAAGTTGAGAAAAAAACAGTTAATGAAAAAGAGATAAAGTCACAATATTGATAAACCAGTAAAGCATATTTCAAGGCAATTTGCTGAAGGCAGCAAGAGATAGGGCACACTTTTCCTTCTAGGTGCAGTTTATCTGGGGAAATAACGGCAACTGCAAATTTCTCCAGGGGAACGGGTGGTGTTGGCATTATGAGTATCTTGACTATTTGTTTTTAGTAAAAATAAAAAGAGCTTTTTAGATGCTCTATCATTCTAATTTTATCTGGAGAAGCCAGCTACGAATGGGAAGACAGATCTTGACCAGCTCTGTACGTATTTCTTTTTGTATAGTTTTATTTAAACAACAGCCATTCTTGAACCTACTTCTGGTTTTTGAGCTAAATACCTGAAGATTTTACAGTCCCCATCAATACGAGGCTTAAGAGTTTGCCTTGACTTTCCTAAATTTTAACTTAAACTTCTTTTTACCTTTTCATTGTTTTTTCAACAATGTACGCTACACGTGGAGATAGATGCAAATATATGCAAATATTGGTCCTTCTCATTTTCAGGGATAAAATTCCAGGAAAAAAGGCTCAGTTGGAAGCTTTTTCCCAGGCTTTCAGTGTAGTCCCTCAGGATTCATGCTCTTCAAGAAGAGCATGATAGAATTAAATTGGCAGACTATGTACCTCTTTATAAACCAACTTCTCACTCCCCGTTGGAATCTGGGTGTTTCTGAAGGAAACCATTGATACTCCTAAGAGCTGTATTTCATACTGCCAGGAGACCGACTACATACACGGCCCGTTTTGCATCTAATCATGGAAACACGTGTACGGAGACTTTGGTTCTACCACAGACCCCGAGCTTTGCAAGAACCAATTGAGAACCTGGTTCATGCGTTTAAACAACTTTCAAACCACTGGCAAGAAGAGCTCAGAACATTATTGTTAGAAGTAGGATTATACACTGACACCTCTCTGCTAATCCACATAAGGGGTAGATTCATAATCAAAACCCGACAGAACAAGTAGGTTATTAAAGTAATTTCTATCGGAAGGTATTTTAAACTAAATCAAATGCTTTTGCAGTGCCAAATAACTGCAAGAGAGTGTCGCTGCGAAGATGTTTCTGTTTTCTTAATCATTTGTGCTATTCAGAAATACACACATTTAGACAAATTATTTAACAGAATCTCTCTTCCAAACTGTGTATTGAGAACTAATGCGTGCTCACGTATGAGTTCTGCACAGTTTGTCTGGAACCCTAGAGATATTCAGGTCAATCTAATCTCCTTCTCGTCAATGGGAATATTTTCTCAAAAAAAATAGAACATCACTTTGCACAGAGGACCTGGAAGATTTTCATAATTACCTTTTCTACCCCCCTCCAAGTACTCTCCAGTTTGGTCTGCAACAAACATGGATTCTTAGGAGTCTGAATCATATTTAATAAGCTGGACAGAGTTACAGGTTTTTTACTTGTGATAATTTTATTTGAGCTTTTGGACTGTGTTCCTAAGCAGTATTTCCCTGAACTTTGATAAGCTCCTTAATAGCATATTCATTCTTTTAGAAGTTTTTTGGAGGTTTTTATTTGAGGGTTTTTTGTTGGGTTGTTTTTTTTTTGAACCTATCCCTGACCAAACATTTTTCCTTCAGTGATTTCCCCCCCCCCCCCAATTCTCTGCTATTTTGGGGCATGGATTGTCTTTCAAACTATTCCATTTAGAATTCAACTGCATGCAATAATGACCTAGCCCTGGTCACCTCTACACCATCCCCTGGTCCCCTTTCTGACATTCTGCTCTTCCTCTTGTATTTCTCACCCTGCATTTCCAGAACGCTGCAAATTCAAACGTTACACCTTTTTCAGCTTCATCACAGGTTCAGAGTTTTATATCTGTTATGATCTGTGTCTGGGTTTTTATTATCTTGCATTTTTATGTCACGAAGCTTTGTTTGGGGAAAAAAAAACTTATCTCTCAATAGTTCTTTGATGACAAATACTTATATCTGTATGTCTTACGCGATTCCATTATCTCTAAAAACAAATTACTGTACTATAAAGCATTTTACAATTCATATAGAATATCTTTTGTTCAACCTCGGAATTTTTATATAGTTTTATGTGATTAATATTTACATATACTACATCCTCCTCATGCTGCAATAGCTGGTTCTTCTAACACCTTTATACCTACTGCAACTCAACCTTTTTTTGTTGTTATTTCTTAGTAACCCACTAGTAAAACATAAGCTATTAACATACAGGGGAAGAACATCTTGGTGCTACGACTCTGCATTTATAATACCGTGAAGAGATACCATAGTTTATTCCGCACATTTATCAACACAGTTCTCTAACTGTTATTACTAGGAAGGTATATACGGTGATGAGTGATTATATACAGTATTTTATGACTTCTAACTATCTTTTCAAGTTATGACTTAAAACTCTTGAGTGCATGTTTTCATCAACAGAAAGCTGAAAAATGTTGGTTGGCCTAGTTAGCTCAATCACAATCACAACTGCAAATGGGTTTTGGCTTCCTCTTTGGGTGTTGGGTTTGTTTGGGTTTTTTTGCCAAGCTCCCTCCAAAGAAGTGTTCTCAGAACAACACAGAAAACATAATAAAATGGAAAAAATACAGTTCAAATAAATTGCATCCATAATTTTTCTCTTCTTCCCTTGTGTGCCTCACAAGCAGCTCCAGCAGACTAGCTTATGAGACACTCTCGTTCCCTAGTAAAAGGACTATTTATTTGGTTTTCTGCACAACGAGTAACAGAAAGGCTAAATCAGTGCAGTATCCTTGTTATGCCACCAAATCACGATGTCCATTTTGTATTAATCTTTAAATAGTTACGACTAAACATAGCTGAACTGAATTCCACCCTCTCTCTCCATATCCTAGATTCCATCATATTCAAATCCTGGCCTCAGTTACGCATCTAAATCTTTCTACAGTGTTTGCCTGTGTCATTTCCTGACGGTTCCATGCCGGTGCAAACTCCCCACAGATATTATTCCCCTTTGCATCATCTCTTTTGACACGATTATTTACTCTCAAAATTATTTAATTTCTGAATGAATAGCAACATACTGTTCATTTTTGGGATTAAACTGACTGTCTCTATGAATCAATGCCACAAGACAGCCTTACAACCTTCATTCTGGTGCCATGTCCTTTGGAAGGAGATTTATCCCGGCGCCTGTAATATTTTTAGCATATACCTTACACAAGAGCATGGATGCAGAAAATACAGTTAAAAAAAATAAAAACAACCACCCCAAACAATCCCAAGACCAGTCTGAATTACCTTAAAACATCTGAGAAGCTGGTAGGATGCTATTATTTTACTGCAGGTCTCTGCATTTTAAAAGGATTGGTATTGTTATTGAGGTAGCTGCAGTACAGGGATTCCTATAATATTGCCTCTATGGGCCAAGACTTGGTCACCTCACTCTGCGGGCAAGGACAAGGAGACCCAAAAGCCTTTAGACTCCACCCCATGGCTCACCTCTGGGGTCACACTTACAGGAGAGTGCTATAATGATTTTTTGCAGATGAGGAATAAATAATAAGCATGCAGGTACAAAAGGATATTTTTGTAATATTAACACTCAAATTTTAGACTTTCCAGTTTTAAAACTCAAGACAGTGATTTAAAATAAGAAGCATGCAGAGATGAAACATTCCACTTTACAACTTATTCTCAAGTGCCAGGCTGACAGAGGGAGATTCAGTGTAGAGGAATGACATGGAAAAGCCCTTGGAGGTAAGAGCATTGTCCTCAAAGATCTGTGTAAACAGATGCAGAAATGAAGATAGAGCGTTAGAGCCATTGTCAGCACTTGGGTAATTGTCTCCGTTGACTTGAGTACATTTCCAGATTCTCTATCCAAGAACACACCAGAAAGCAGGGAAAAAGAAAGCTGTTTGGTTTTAAAGCACATTTTTCTACTGTAAACAAGCCTAGTTCTTTATAGTGACTTCAAGTTTATTCCTGGGTTAGCATTTAGAAAGCAAAATATTGCTTCCATTAGGCTTTTCAGTCGTTTACTTTCCAGTTCATTTGGCCATCAGTTAAAATTAGACTGTCAGGTTGTGTTTCTCTATATGGTAAAAAGTCCCTTCAAAAACTGACTCCAGTCTTCCTTGTAATCCCCAAATGCGAACACAGAGAAAATCCTCTTCCCCCTGCAAGAGCCTGTATTTTCTGTAGGCTCAAAGCCAAGTTAGAAAGGTGTGCAACTAATTCTGGCAGCACTGGAAGTGTTAAGTCTTACCATTAAAATTAGCATAAAAACAGAGTTCATCTTCAGAGCCGAAACTCAATGTGTTTCTAACAAAGCAGTGATCCCTACACAGCATTATGTAATAATGAAGAAAGACGTACACCTCTCAGCAGGTGAAAGATTTAGAGAAGGTTAGGCTCAGATTCTTATCTCAAGTCAAATAAATTCACAGTAACTCACAAAGCTGCTCAGGTGTAAGCAGATGATGTTGCAGGCATACGGATATGATGTATGAGACGAGAGTGATGTTATCAGCTATGAACTGAATCTCAGAACT
The DNA here is from genome assembly GCA_033439905.1 of Ceryle rudis. Lineage (NCBI taxonomy): Eukaryota > Metazoa > Chordata > Aves > Coraciiformes > Cerylidae > Ceryle > Ceryle rudis. The sequence continues at coordinate 12,635 of JAAGNO010001992.1, forward strand.
GATAATCAAGTGAAACTCCCATCAGCTTTAGTGCTGGCTTGGCTCCGGTCAGACTAAATAATGAATGCCAGTTTTGGCACAGTTCTCTATACTTTCTAGATATCCTCAATAGCCCTGACAGTGGATATGCAGGCAAGGTTGAGAAACAATTTATCAACTGCCAATCTAACTATCAAATCTCCCTCTTTGCCCCCAGCAATGCCCACGCATTGTACTCACAAAGATCTGTTCCGGATCAAAAGCTGAAAGTGGGGAAGGAAATGTAAATGTATTGAATGGAGTAGGGAAAACCCCTGGGACTGAAGTAGCAAGGAAGTGCTTCCATATCATAACCAACACATTGGAGACTTAGACACGCCTTTGCATTTCAATTGTAGAACTCCACAGTATTTGTTCTGTTGCCCATTTCAAGATCTTATGGATTCAATATGACACTACTGCCCTTAATAACTCACAACTGTCTATAGCTTGTAGAGGAATACAGTCCAAACCCCCTTTCTTATAATGGAAATATTAGGAAACGGTACTTCTAGCTCTAAATATCCCAGGCACTGTAAGAAACAACTAAAAGCAATTAGCATTTAATTATGAAATAATCATTAAAAAAGGCATAACTGTTCTTTTTTGATACTATCAGAAATACAGAGCTGTAATACCATGCAGAAATGGTTGGCAGTATTTCCTTGTCAGAAAGCAGCAGGATAGCAGGTATATTTCTTCCCTACAGCAACCAAGCCTCTTTTGTATTCAAAATGGAAAACGTGCCTTTGACTATGGCGTACCAGGCTGCACCCTCAAGTTAAATCCATATATAAAGGGAAAGAAAAACCCCCAGTCTGAGTCACACCCTGACGGGTGCAATGAGCACGGCAGCCTAGCCAAGATTTCACCACCACATGTAGTCTCTCCTCTCCTAGAAACATATTTAAAACTATTCGGGTAAAATGTTCGCTTGCTGTTGCTGTTGTTCCTGAAATGCAGAAGCCTGCACGATACAGAAGGTATGAATAGACTGTTACAGCACTTCGGCTCGAAAATAAATTAACGTCTCTGTATTCTTGGTTTTCTGTCTCCAAGGTTACCACTTGTGTTTTTCATGAGTGCTACTGTTTACTTCCTTCATTTCCATCTTGTTTCTTTGGGTTTTGTACATAAAAATAGAGATATTAAGAAAATACACATTACAGATAGCTGCCATTTACAAAGGAGGACAGAAGGTTAAGTAGCAGTGACAAATTTGCCAAGTATCTTTCTTCTCAGCACCATCTGTGAAGAGGGCTCAGAAAGCTCCATGGCACACAGCAGCTGATGTTTATGGCTCTAACTGAAGTCCTGGATCACAAAACCCTGTCGCCACCAGTTTTTCACACACAACCTGGAGGAACAAAAGTGGCAACAAATGTTTGGGGGAAGCAAAGAGGTAGAGAAGGTTCCCATGATTAGAAACATAAAATTCACAAAGAAAACTGTGCCACAAATAATATTTAATATGAAGTGAGCTATAGGCCAGCCCCCAATTTTGGAAGCTCTGTAGTGTCAAGTCTGTCCTTCCGATAGGATTGCAGAGTGTCTTGCAAAAATGATCTCAGTCACAGGACTGAAGCTATCTGGGGCCATTAAAAAGAGGCAAGACTTGCTAGAAGAATTTGGAACACGATAAAAAGAAAGTTTGTATTTACACTGGTAGTATTAAGGCTTCCAAAACTCCGTAATCTTCCTTCTGACTGAAGAAAAACCCCACTTGAGTAATACAAAACCATTCTATCCCTAGAGATCTTTAGCAGTAATGGCTTTCATGTATTTTGAACCAGACAGACACGCTTTTAGTCCGTCCATGTTTTGGGCCAGAACTACAAGCAACGAGGCCTGCGATTCCAATGATTTCAGCTGAACTACTAAAAAACTACAAGGTTTTTTAACATACCTGTTGCAAGCCTAGCCATTTGGCATGAGGAACAGAGACCGCACAAAGGAGAGGTGTTTCAAACCGCAAGATACACCCATCCATTCTAGAGAGCACCCTGTAGGGCAACGGGAACATTTCAGATAGCAGATGCTAGATTCAAAAGAGGGTGGTTTGCCTAAGTCTGCTCTGTATTAATAATGTTATCAGAACTATTGGATTTTTCCACCAAACTGAAGTGTTATGAGGACTGGCGTATACCAGGTCACCAGATGAGTTGTTTCCCATATGTAAGACAGAACCCTTCTGAGGGGGACAAGCCAGCAGGGAAACAGCTTGTCACCTCCAGAGATTCTGACTGTCATATCCTGGAGTGGCAGGTTTCTGAAATCCCTAACTGAACTCACATCTTTTCAAAGAAAGGAAGGGTGTTACCAAGCTGAAAGTTCATATCCGTCATAATCCTCACTCTGAAGCTCACCAGGTAAATGTCGTGGAAACTTCCCTTTAGCTACTGGACAAGTTGGTTTAGAATCCAATACCATATATCCCATCAATTACATCAAGCATCAAAAAACCCACCCAACTTTGCACAGAGGTGCAGGAGAGAGGAAATCTGTCATAGATATTCTTTAGAAGAAAGAAAAATGGAAAAACGGATATGGAGAATTCGGGGGAAAGATGACCAAGGATTTTCATTTTCTGGAAGTAGAGAGAAAGTCTGTGGGTGCAGTACCTTTCTCACTTGGCAACCAAGAGTAAGTCTGTAGGCATATGCAAAGGCATTATATCCATGGTCTGTATAGACAGTACAGATGTACAACAATGCCAAAGCTTCACCTTAAACTAGTGTATCCCAGTTAAACCACAATATTTAAGCTGAGGAGGTTTTCTTCATAATTCTTTTATTCCTACCATGTCCATTTGTTATTGCAGGTATTTGTTACCACAGTAATAAATCGGGCTGTTGAAGGACAACTAAAATGCTACTAAATAGCACTGTAGCTAAAAAGGCACAAAATCACATAGTTAGCTGTTGTTGATTATTTACTAATTTTTATGTCATGTTTTTGCTAAGTATTTTATCCATAGAATTATAGAATCATTCGGGTTGGAAAAGACCTTTAAGATCATCAAGTCCAACCATTAATGCTACTCTACCAAGTCCACCACTAAGCCGTATCCCCAAGCACCACATCTATACGGCTTTTAAACACATCCAGGGGTGGTGACTCCACCACCTCCCTGGGCAGCCTGTTCCAAAGCCTGACAACCCTTTCTGTGAAAAAGAATCTTTCCTGCTGTCCAGTCTAAACCTCCCCTGGTACAGCTTGAGGCCTTTCCCTCTTGTTCTGTCACCAGTTACCTGTGAGAAGAGACCGGCGCCCACCTCTCTACAACGTCCTTCCAGGTAGCTGTAGAGAGCAGTAAGGTCTCTCCTCAGTCTCCTTTTCTGCAGACTAAATAGCCCCAGTTCCCTCAGCTGCTCCTTATAAGATGTTCTCCAGTCCCTTCACCAGCTTAGCTGCTCTTCTCTGGACGAGAATTCACAAGAATATCTGGGAAAACTGAAGGTGTCTGAAATCAACACACATCTTTAAAGTAAATGTAATAGCACAATCATTTCCAAAATGCTTGGGTCTGTCTCAGAAAGGCAGTAAAGCACATATGCTGCTCTAAGCATCCCCCAGTGGATCTGATTAATTTAAACATGCTTAAGAAATACATATACACTCACATACTTCACTGACAGGGAACCAGAGGTAACTTTGATTTCAAAGGGAAAAGAAGGAATGTATCACGCTTTCAGTCTGGAGGAAAGATTTAACATCTTACATTTGGTGTACAAAGCTCATTTTTTCTATAATTTGTGGTTCTGTCTTGAATATAAAAATCATCTGTATTTATACGCCTAGAATGCACCTTAGTAGTTCTTCAGCTTTTTTCACAACAGTTGTGTTTTGTGCTAAGCTTTACTTTTCCTCCCCCCTCCCTTCCTAAAGTGTACACTCTATACATCTACAGCTAATAAAGTACTCACCGATACCCAGAGGATACACTGGCAGGTAAGTGTAACAGCAGGCCTATTAAAATGACTCTGCTTGGTATGAAATTGCATGACAAGAATTTAAATTCTGGAAAATTAAATGAAAAACAGAAGACCACCAAGGATCTGGTATCCCTGAGAGGTACCTAATGTCTTTCACATCGATTTTTATCATATTGTTTTGGCAACTACACGTGCTCTGTGAATGTAAGATATTCACATCACGGCAACATCGCAAAACAGAACCAGGATGCTTCATGTCATTCTCGGAGGCAGAGCGGTCATGAACCTTCACGTAAAAACCTTTCAGTATAAAAACTGCTGCATTAAAAGCTATCTGATCGTCTTAAGAAAAAACAAACCCAAACCCCGTAGTTTTGTCTGACTGATTTCTCAGGTTCAGAAAAAATAGATGCATCAAGCTTGTTGGGATTCAGCATTGCTTTTCTCCAACATGGTGGTGCATATTTCAGCTCTAAGAACTTCTCACAGCTGTCTCCTCATGGATTTCCTCTCCTCCAAGGGCAACCTCAACAATCCATGGCTGATTCGCTCAGATGCGCAAACCCACCGTATTTATTGGTATTTCTATGCTTGATGTTCCCAGAGGCTGAAAAACTAACCTATAATGGAATAATACTGCAGAGCAGAATCTGTATTTTATGAGGTTGGTATGCTTAGAATTTAGCAGGACAATATTATTCCTTCCATTTATTCATTTATCCTGAATTCAATGTTACATAGAATGGAATTCCTATTTCTCATAAATTGGATTCACTTAATACTGCACTGTTTCATTTGAAATTACATATGGTTAAGGAAAATTAGATGAGCACATAAGACAGATTTCTTTCAGGACTTTTTCTTTCAGTAGACATGACTTTCTTACACACACACGCTCTCTTAGATTTCCAATTATCCAAAGCAAAACTTTACAGTAAGTGTCTTCTAGTAACAGCAGGGACAGATTTATTTATGGGTTTTCTTACTCTTAGGAAAGCCAATTTCAGAGGAGAATCACAAATACAGAACAAATAATTTCAAATAGCAAAATCTCTCCCTACACATAGCAATGCTACTTCACAATGTTCCTAGATACCTAGAGATACTCATTTTGCTTTATGACTATTCCCTCAAAAATGTTTATTATGCATGAGATTGACTTCAGCAAGATGGGTTCACATATACAGTAAAGCTGCTGCTTGTGGTAACTGGTTTATCTTTGAAGAGCTGTTTAATAATTTAACTCTTAATTTTTGCAATCGTGCAGCTCGTAATTCGCTTCAAAATTTTATGCAGCAGAATTTTCTTCTTACTCCTTGCTCAGCTCAAACAACAATGGCCTTGCATGATAGAACAGGGTGCTTTACTACACCAGGTTGGGGATGCATTTACAACCACAGAAAATTAGTCCTCCGATACAGAGAATATCTCACTGTCATCACTTCTCCTAGAGACGTTAAGTGTAGATTTTAAAATGCAATGAGGAAGTTTTCCTCAAATCGCTGTGCCAAGCTTTAGTCCCTCTCAAACACAAAGGGATACTCCCCCCTACCCCTTTTTTAAAAGCCATGAAATTACAGCTGTAAATACTGGTTTTTCCATAGAGGTAATTGCTACTTCCTACAGCATATTAGGAAATAATTGCACTGAATTATTAAAAAAAAAAAAAAAACCAAAAAAACAAAAAAACCAAACCAGTGGGACAAAAAGGTAAAAAAAAACCTGGAACAACTATTTTCATTCCCTACAGAAGTCATTTTAAAACATGGAAATGACCTTATTAGAACTGTAACTAGCAGAAAGAGCGTCGTTTTTCCTCCGCTTTCACAATGCTTGGCACAAATCTATTAAAACCTTCAAAACTACACCAATAAACTGTTGATGTTATTAAACTAAATAATTCAGTGTCAGAAAGCAATAAAATTCAAAACCCATCATCAAACTAACTATGCAAATAATACATCCATACATGTAAATAAATGCTTCAGGATTTTGCCCAAACTAAAAAGAAAAGCTTACGATACAGTAAAAGCTTTCGTTATCTGCTTTACTGGGAAAAAACAGTTGATGACTCCTGAGTCACAGAAAAACATCTTTAATAAAAAGAGACTGGAATCAGAGGGCTAACCTTGGCTGGAGACAACTGATATGGTCGCTCATTCCAAGCATGCACCCAAGACATGGGTTGGAGCTTGGGTGCCCTTTGCTACCCACAAGCCTTCAGACTCACACCTGCCCTGCCTTGAGGAACAGGCTGAGTGTGCTGGTGTATGAAGGAAGGCAAGGGAATCTCAAGGGAACGTCACTCGCGACACCGCACTGTCCCTCATAACAGCATCTTCACCATTCCAGCCTACAGAGCTGTTCTTTGTCCCGTTCGGGGAATTACTGCTTCAGTACACACACGTATTGCTGCAGCAAAATGCCTGGGGCTACAGCACCATTTCTGCCGCAGGGCCAGATACTCTGCTCTCGCGTGTTTTGCAACTGAATGCATTTCAGTTCTGCAAGATATGCACTGTCCAGAATTAAAAGTTGCCCTGATACAGTTATTAAGTCTGGATTCAAAAAACTGAAGAGTCTAATTCTATATAGGTCTCTTTTTACATCTACTGGAGACACCAGTCCATCACCTGCATCCAGTACACACACTGCACATGTTTGAACTCCCAGTAATTCCACTGTTCGTCAGCAACTGAGAGGCATCCCCTAGGGAGGCAGGCCAGAAACCAGGCCGCACAATACCCGGGGTTTTCAGAGTTCATATTCACAACCTGAAGAGCAAAAGGAATAACCACATGATACAGAATTTTCACAGGATGCACTAAAGAATCCTATTCAGGCTAGAGAGGAAAGGAAAAGTCCAAAACCTATTTTGACACCACAGAAAGCTACTTACAGGTCCCCTGAAACAAACAAACACACACACTAAGTTTACAAGCTCCAGCCCTCAGTCCCTCAGCTCTAATTACCAGACAGCGCTTCTTGTGCACCAAGTTCTTTGTGTGAGAGCCAGCATCATATCCAAATGTCTGGGCATTTACAGGAGGCCACAACTGCTTAACATGAGCAGACTAGGTCAGAACACAGCCTCTACCAGCATCCGTGCTGGAAGGAAAAACCCTGGAATTGTCGTGCACAGACAGAGCCCGGCCATACATGTCCTGCTGCTCTGTTAGTGGCAAACAGCTGAACAAGGCAAATGTGGGACTGCTGGTGAATGAGACAGGTGACTTAGTGACAGCAGACACAGATGAAGCTGAGCTACTCAACAACACCTTTGCCTTGGTCTTCTCCAAAAAGGAGAACTTGGTCAAAGAGTTCAAAGAGAAGATTAACTCTAAGTAACATATGAGGACTGAGATAGAAATGACTTGGGAGAGGTTGATCCTTACAAATCATAGGTATTCAACAAGTTGCATCTGAGGGTGTTGAGAAAACTGTGTGCGTCCTTGAAGGACCATTCTCTGTCATTGTTAGAAATTCATGGGGACCAGGAAAGATACCCAAAACCTGGAGAAAGCTCTTCAGAAAAAGTCAAAAGGTCGATGTGGGTAAGTGCAGGCCAGACAACTTAAGTCACTTGGAAAATCGTGAAACAATTTTTGGCACATAAAAAAGGAGTAAGGTGATTGTGAACAGTCAGCATAGATTTACTGAAGATAAATCATGCCCAACCAACCTGATTACCTTCTATGAAAAATTTGAGGAAGAGAGAAGAGCAATAGATATCATTTACTTTGACAAGGCTTTCAACATCATCTCCCCCATTTTTCTTGTTAGGTCATTACCATCTGGAAGGATGGATTGAAAAAAATGGCTGGATGATACAGCTCAGAGGGTGATGGTAAACAGGTTATACTCTATCTGGATGCCTGTGACAAGTGAAGCACTGCAGGGGACAATCCTGAGACCTGTTCTATTTACCATCTTTATCAATGCCACGGATGCATGCTTTTCAAATTTGCAGATGAAGGCAACTGTCAATACACTTAAGGGCAGGTCTGTCATCAAGAAAAATCTGTACAGACTGGAGGAATGGGCCAACAAGACCTTTTATCCTCCATGAGGGCAGTTGAGCAGTGCTGCAGCACCAGGTTGCCCAGAGAGGCTGTGCCATCACCATCCTTGGAGGTTTCCAAGATGTGACTGAATAAAGCAACATGGTCCGACCTTTGGAGCAGACTGCTTTAAGCCAGAGATTGGACTAGAGCCCTCCGAAATTCCCTTCAACCTGATGTATGCTGTCATCCTATCCTGCCTGCAACCTCTTACAAACTGAAAGGGTAAGAATATTTCATGAGGTGACTCACAGGTTATGAGAACAAAAACATTCAGCTGCTTTCACACACAGGGGAGAGAAAACTTCAGATTTTAGATTCTGAGCAAACGGAGTCAGCCTGGCAACGTTTCTGATAGTGGTTCTATATCTGAACGTTGAAGGTACCCAATGCACTTCTACCTTCCTGTACTCCTGAAAAATGTTTTGGATTTGGTAGGCAACCGCACCTTTTGCCCACGTCCACAGATTTGTCTGCCGCCCGGAAAGATTGCTCTCTGAAGAAGTCTTGAACAGGCATAATTTCCTTTAGAAGAAAACAGCAAAACCTCAATTCAAAACCCATGTGGTATCAACAAGAAACTTAATGTTGACCACAACTCTAGATAAAGTAACAATGAATTTCCCTGTACAGAAATGTCATACATCTTTATAAACTACGATGAGCAAAATACCTTTTTTCCCCCTGGACAAACGTCCTTTGCCCACCAGTTATCACCCTGTGACTTAAATTTACATCCACTGCAAAGACTCTATTGAGTCACACAGCGTAAGTTCAGCAAATACAAAGCAAATGCTTTTTCTTCTCTTAGTCCACGGTAATATTCACTTTTACTTAATCCTCCTCTTAATAAGTTTCACTCCCCTTCCTCAAGCCTTTCAATGTACACACAAAAATTCCTCCCAAGGTCTCTTTTCCATTCTTTTTTAACAGAACAATGCACTGAGAGACTCTTAATGTCACGCAGTTTTAACATGACTGTAACGTTCTGAATCCGTCTCCTCACGCTGACATTTCCCGTGTAGCAAAATGTTATTTGAAAGTTCGGTCCCAGTCTCTTAGGATTTATCAGAGTTACATGAGACTGAGGGGGAAAAAACCCAAATACCTTACATGAGTTGGGGAAAAAAAAACTTTTTTTTTTTTTTGGTGCTGAAAAGAATAGACTCTTGCCTTTTCATCTGACAACTAACAAGAGCTCTTCAAATATCTTCGTTATTGCTTGTGGGAAAGGAGATAGTAAACTGACAGTCACATCTAACAAGCATCACTGAAAATTTCAGTGTACGGCAGTCAGAATGATCTGAAAATAACTGAAGTCCTTCAATAATTTTCTGGTAAATTATGAAAAGATGATATAAACTTGCAAAATTTTCCTAATGATCCAACCTGTTTTCTAGCACTTATAAGCAGGGGGGGAATGTTACAAAAGGTAAAATAAGCATTTTTAGTAAATAGAGGCCAGCCAAGAAGAATAGTCAATGCTATTTTTTTTTTCTTTTTAATATTTTGGATAAACCAGAAAAATGCTGAAAAGCAACTGCAGGTTTATGGGCGGTGATATAACTACCCACAACAAATTAGCCAATTTAAACTGTCTACCTAAAAATCATGCTCGTATATGGTTGAAAAGAGTATCAAAACTAAAATCGAGCAATTGTAAAATGGAGGAAATGAGGACAACATGAAAATTTTATGCAAACTGTAAGCAACAAACAGTTGAAACTTTCTATCCCATTTCCAAAATCCAGCCAGAAATAAAGCCACTGGTCTGAACAGTGCACGTTTAGTTGGAAGCTATTTGACTGTTTCAAATGTTTGACCATAATTGGAGTCTTGCAAATCCACTACTATAATTTACTCCTTTATCATCATCTGAAGGGCTTCCTACAGGGTTAGGATTGCAGTTTCTTGCTGAAGACAGACTATGGCCTGAGGGATTCTGGCTCTCAGTACCAACGATAGCAACAAAAGCTCTCGCAGCAAGAGCTTTGTGCTCATGCAGACAGTTTTCAGTCCTAATTTGAATCTTTCTTCTGCCCTAGTGAAGATCAATCAACAAGTACTGATTACCAGTCATTTGTTCTTTATGTATTACACTCAGACACTGAATAGAAGGACAGAAATTCACTAGAGCCAGTGTTTAACAATGCCTCAGCACTATTTTAGCAAGCCCTTAAAATATATGAAAGATTTATGAATTAGAATATTGCTGTATTATTATTCATATATCTGAAGTGTAGCTTTTACTGATTTGATAACTATTTTGATCCAATGTTAACAACACAGCCAGCAATATAACATCAGGGATCTATTTGCCTTATAGTTCCCAAGTTAGCAAAGCACTTAAGAAGTTACTTAATTTTGAGATGGAGAAAACAAACAAACAACAACAAAATTTATTTCATTTATTATCGAATCGGGTGTTGCAAGTTTAAACAAAAACCTGAAAGTTCGACCTGAAAAATTTCATGTCACTTTTGGACTGATAACCTTTCAGCACGTACCCCAGATATTTTCAACAGAAAAATTAACAATGGATCAGCTAGTTGCATAGGTGTTCAACAGGTCTGGAAGGTGGTGATAAATGAGCAAGACTGGACTGTTTTCAAAAGTAAAACTCACCTGGAGAGTACTGAGAGGGGGGTGGCCTACGCCATTAGACACAGAGGCAAAGTATTTGTTCTCTTTCAGTGGAAATCCCTTCACTGGAATACTGCATCAAGAAATATGAAATAGCTGAAGGACGGGGGGAGCTACAGGCTGTCTAGAAAAGGGCAAATGGAGAGAGATGGAACTAAACAGTTCCTGGTTTTCCCAAGAGACAAATGAAAGAGAGTAAGGTTTATTTTGAAGTATGGCTTCTTTATAAAAAGGTCACTTCTGAGCTTTGTTGTATTTTAAAGTCCTTTAGACATATTTGAATCAAGAAATATTTAGGGGGTATTTTAAACATTCCAATTATATTATAAACCCTTTTAATAATTCAGGTATGATCTGACAGGGAATGTACTCTAAATACAATAATCCAATATAATGTAATTTTTTCCTGCACCCTGAGTGACAGATTTTCATCAACTATATGAATCATCTTTATTACTTTCCAAAAAAAGCACCTCTGTGCTGTTTGGACAAAGAACAAGAAAATGATCTTCCTCTTGCCCTATAAAATTCCAATTATTTTATAATATAAGAAGAAATTAATCTCTTCCTCTCTCCTTTTTTGCTACGTAAAGTTCCTATTTTGACAACTCATATATCTGTATCATTGAACCAATTTTAATAAAGTACAAAAATGACATGAAGGAAAATGGAAACCCCTCTGAATTTGAAAGGAGCTCACCTGACAGGCAGAAAATGGGCAGAGACAACTGAATCATGCGCTTATTAAAGTCATCACCAGCAGTCAAATATTGGATTGTCCAATAAAAAAGGTCTGTAAAGATACTACTTACATCTGGGACTGGAGTATCTCCTTGGTGCAGTTTACTGGAAGCTTAACGTACCAGATGGAATGCCTGGGCCTAAGGATCCATTGAACTGTTTAAGACTATGAAATTCCCTACTTGGTCAGATCTGCAGTACTTGGCTTCACCAAAACATTAGTAGCTAACAAACACATTTGTCTTTCCTCATTGATTCTGACTTACCTACCTACTTGTTACAAGTGAGTTATTTCATCAGTCTGAGAGAAATACTTTAATTCAGAGCTTTTTATAGACAAAAACATTTTAACGTCAAACCTTCAGGACAGAGTTCCAACTCTAAGACAATTTAGGAATGCTAAAGCAACTCTTGCACCTCACTAAGAGCAAGAGGGTATCATCAGAAAGAAGGGACTGCCCCTAACTACCTGGTGTAAAAGATGGTATTAATCAAATCTCCCCAAGTACCTAGTGAAAGGGGGGAAAAAGAAATAAAAATCAGTACTTAATGTTGAAAGATTTGACAGAAAAATCTTGTTACTTATTTAAATATAATTCAAAATTTGGTCTTTGAGCTTTGGGTTCACTAAAATATTGAGAACATTAAGATCTCATCTCATAAATTCAGATTTCCGTTTAGCCATTGGAAATAGACAAACTGGCAAATTCATCCTATTCTAAATATCACCAAGACTGCAATCCCTCAGAATAATATTAGGGCTCATTAATATAGAAGCTACCTATGCAACGTAGGCCTAAGAGTTTAGGAGCTCAGGAAATAAAATCTATACCAGACATTTTAAAATCTTCTACCCGGCAGTGAAATGGCAGTGCTTTTGTAACATGTGGTTATCTTCTGGACAATGAATACTAATGGCTATTAGTATTAAAAGCCTTCCCACGCTTTCTCTACTCTAAAATGATTAAAGTTTAGCTAGAAATAATATTATCCCATTCGACATTTCATCAGGCGGTCTGTACATAGTATCTAGGCTATGATCAGCCTTTGCTGATTATTGATGGTCGTCAACTGTACACACTGAAACTACTCCGAATTCTTAGGCACTGGTAGAATAAAGCTGCCAGCTTCCCTGGAAACACTTCTGACACAGGAATCTCAGGAAACAATCTGATGCCGCAGAAGAGCAAACAGGATCACATACATGCACAGATGACAGATACTCTGCTTCCTACTGCCCATGGCCTTCTCCAAACGTTGGCATGTTTAGACTGCCATGGCCACGAGTCCATCAGAATATATTCTGGATCACTACACTGTAGCGGATTTTGAAGATAAGCGTCTCGGTAAATAGCAGAGATCATACCCAACCCTCCTGGCATCTTCTCTACTCTTCTAATTAAAACAAGATTTATGGGGGTAATCAGGCAGCTCAATGTAAATAGTACTGAGAGGCAAACCCCAATACTGATACTGCTTTAATATTTAATAATAATATAACTCTAATAATAACTTGTCAAAGACATCTAATTTAATGCTTCCCAGATGGCATTTTCATAGCATTCTCAGTAGCCAAATAACCCACCGCTACCATTTATGCAGTGGCAGCCGTCTGCTGCATACAAGGATGGGACACGGCAAGAGACAACGGCTCCTGATCCAGAAGACTAGTGTAAGTACGTTTCAGTCACGTGTAGTTTCACTATTTACTATTACATGGTTCTGATGTGATTCCATGTCTGTGGTCATGACAGACCAGACGCCTGTGCTCGCGTTGTGTCAGACTGCCTGATGCACTCTTTCATGCTGGCTGAAGGGTCGTTTTTCCTCAACCCTTTTCAAATTTCTTTTTGGGGACAGTTTATTAACCCTTTCAATTTCATTTAAGCATTTACCTGATTACTACTTTTAACAAGTCACATTTAACTAAGCACAATTAAAAATAGCTAGGAAAGCACTGCCAGTTAAATTGCTGAAACTCCAGGCAACATTCCCAGTGAAGTCCACAGGACTTGGGCCATACTGTGACCATTACAACACCATCCTCATTAGCGCCCTGCACTGTAGCACCAGGTGCTGTGCAAAGACTAAAACTCCAATCTTATCCCTAGAAATGGTGTAAGGTATGAGACAACAGACCAACGGAGAAGTACAATGTAAAACGGTACTGATGTTCAGCATTGCAGATAACACCCCCCAGAGCTGCAGCAACCTCATCACGGTCAAGCTGTTTTATGGCCATCATCGAGGACAGAAGCATAAAGAGCTCCTACTGAGAGCAAGGAGTGGCAGGGCAGAAGAGACAAAGGTATGTCTTCCAAACAGAATGTGTAGGTGGGGGTTGGCAAAAAAAAGTTTATCCCCTTTAGGAATCATCATTTTGAATCTGAGAGAATGGTATCCTTTTAATGAGGAAAAAAAAAATACAATTTATACTGACACAATAAAAACACAGAAAACAAAACCACCAAAACCAGAAGAGGTTTGACCTAAGCACTGAGATAGAAAAAATGAGCTCAGCAGCAGCAACCTGCGTGGGTACTAGAGAGACAAACGCAACTTGGTTAAAAACTTACAGAGAGTCTAAGATATTATTTCCCTTACAGTAACAGGAATTCAGCTGTGAAACCCTGTGTCCATACAGACTGCACAGCTTGCCTTCCTACGTGCCAAGACTGTGCTTTGGTTCAAGAACATAAAAAGAAAGGCGTAAACAGATGACACCTTTGTTTCCTTCCCGTGATGAAATCATAAACTCACAGGTTCATTATGTCTCAGCTACAGCTATGTTCTTCACTCTTCCTTTCAAGGAGAAATCAAACAACACGAGAAGTACCCATTCACCCCACAGCACAAAAAGGTCATTGTCTGGTTTAAACGCCAGGGGAAGTCAGGCTTGCACCATTACTATGCACAAAAAAGAAAGCTTCATACTGAGAAACAAAAATTAATACATTTTCTCTCTAAACGCCTTTAGCAGCTTTAGTAGGCAGAGGAAAGTACAGAACAAACACATTTTCCTTAGGTCTGCTGTGACTGACTTGAACCTTTCTTTCCATTAAGTAAGAAAGCAGCAGAGATACAGTGACATCCACACTGTGAAAAGGAAACCTGCATCTCCCCACCGTGGGGACTTCAAGAGTGCACGTTATCAGGGATACTCTAGGGAAGCAGAGGAAGCTTTGCTTGTGCAAATCAAATATAACGTATTCGGAGCCCTCTAATTATAATTCCTAACACTCTTGTTTCTTGTGGAAATAACAAGCACAGCTGCCCCAGCCTGTCACTCCCTTAAAGCCCCTGCTACCCAGCAGCTTGCGGCACACACCTGAGGTGGCACAAGGAGGCAAAGGACTAATCTAGAGAACCCAAAGCAGAGTCACTGCAGCTTTTGTTCATTTCTCAAGATGAACACGTTCTTCGCAAGTGCTCCAGGCATAGAGATGTGACACATTGCTCCTCCTGATCATTTCAAACAACAAAAGATTGAAACTTTGGAGACATTTTCCATTCATCCAGTCACTCTTGCACTACCGCTACCTTCTTCCCGCTTCTGACACTTCTCCACATCCCCTCAGCCTCTAACATGACACTGCAAAGCACCGACTCGGAAGTAACACTGAACCAGGTGTGCAAGTTTCCTACTATCCCCTTTTTCTCCTCTGTCTGGCTTTGTGGGCGTGCTGCCTTGAATAGGTTCAGGAATCACCCAATAGTCCGGTTTTCCCTACCGTGTCTCAAACCACCGCTCAGCTACAGAACATAAAACTCTTTCTAAGGCTTAAGAGTCAGCTTGGTAATTTTCCATCTGGAATATACTCCATCTTTGATCACACGTGCTACCTCCTTCTATACCACTTCTAGTTTTTCTGCGTTTTTCTGATGTAGTTTCAGCGAAACTGTGCATGTCAGTCAATGTCTGTGTATCATGGGTAAATGTAGCAACACAGTGACATTTTTGGTTTTTTCTACAGCCACCAAAACAATCTTTAATATTCCTATTTATTGTCATCATTACCGAGCACAACTCTGCCCTTTGCTCTGAACTATCAATTATAAACATACTTGGCAGTGTTTATGTACAAATCAGAAGCGAGCACTTCCAACGTGTTATTCTTTCTTATATGTATTATTTGGCATTTTATTTACATTCAATTTCATTTGACATTTTATCACCCAGTTACTCAACACCATGAGATCATAGCATCATAGAATACCAGGTTGGAAGGGATGTCAAGGATCATCTAGTTCAACCTTTCAAGGTTAAATAAAAAATAAGATGTTTAAATGAGCTGGTCCAGCACCCTGTCAAGCTAAGTCTTAAAACTGTCCAGTGTAAGGGAATCCACCGCTTCCCTTGGAGATTATTCCAGTGTCTAATTGTTCTCATGGTGAAAAAATTTCTTCTGGAGTCCAACTGGAATCACCCCAGGAGTAACTTGTACCCACTACCCTTTGCCTTTCCCTTGTGACTACTTGTAAAAAGGGAGTCTCCATCTTCTTGGTAGCCACCTTTTATGTCCTGGTATGTGGGAATAAGGTCTCCCCTAAGACTTCTCAAGGCTGAACAAAACCAGTTTTCTCAGCTCTCCTTCCTAGGGCAGGTCTTTCCAGTCCTCTGATCATCCTTGTGACCCTTCTCTGGACCCTCTCCCGCCTGTCTGCATCTTTTTTGTATAGCAGGGACCAAAACTGAACGCAGTACTCGAGGTTTTGTTTGGCCCATGCTGAGTGGGATAATGACTACTTTATCTATGCTGGTGATGTCCTTGTTAATGCAACCCAGTACCCCACTGGCTTTCTTTGCTGCTGCAGCGCACTGTTCACTCATGCTGAGCATGTTGTCCACCAAGACCCCCAGGTCCCTTCCCACGGGGCTGCTCTCCAGCCAGGTGGATCCCCCTCTGAGCTGCATTCCTGGGTTATGTATTTCCAGGTGCAAGACCCTACACTTGTCTCTCACTACCCTTGGTTCCAGCAACATCTTGCAGGACCGGCCCAGATCTTTAATTCTTGGGTGGTGGGTGCAAATCTAGGGTCATCTTGCAGAACTGGTCCAGCCCTTGGGTTCTTTCATGGTGGATGCAAACCGATCAATCTACCCCTCTCTTTTTTATCTCTCCTTTTTATACACCAGGCACATGGGTGCAGTGGCCACAGCTGTGTAATGAAGAAATTAATTCGTGAAAAGGCACTGCCCCACCTTTGCAGAACTTATCTCTCCCTGGAGTAAGAAGCAGGTCCTGCCTCAGGTCAGGGGGGAGCAGGGTCTTTGCTGCTTTTCACACCTTCCCCCTCCAGGCAGGCCTTTCTCATTCACCACCCAGGTCACAATGTTAACTCATCATCACTCCAGGGCTGAGGCATTAGTCCTTTAGGGAGCAGCCAGGCTCCTCCAGTCTATTATTCCTTCAGGGCATACACAGTGGCTAAGTTTCTTCACAAAATATGGGCGAGGGTCCTTGTCAAATGGCTTTTAAAAGTCCACATTGATTATATATCAGCAGGCTTTATCTTATCCCCCTACTTAGTTACTCCTTCAGAGAACTGCAGTGGAGGGGGAGGGCTTGAATTTCATCTAGAACTGTGCTGAATTGTTCCAAAAATATCATATTCTATATCTATATTCTAGTCTGTTCATTCTATTGCTTATTATTGTTTATGTGTTTTATGCCCCCCCAACAGACAGGAGAGGCCTCATGCAATTAGTGCTCTGGTTTTCCTTCTGGAACCATTTCAAAAATGTGATTGAACAGAAAACCATTCTCATTGTCAGGTACAAAAGCAGCAGTTTCACTGGATAAATCCTTCAGAAACTTTGGGAGATGTATTTGTTCCTGGTGATTTCTTACCACATACTTCAGCATTTGTTTGGCAATCTCATTGACCAGAATTTCTCTTTGAGGTTTAGCAACTCACATGATCCCTTTAAATACACTTCCAGCACTGGTATCTCCCCAGTCTTGTCCAGAGAGATGATGTATAAAGAAGGTTTTTCTCCCATGCCTTTACATTAGGCTCCATACTCTTGTTGGGTTTTAAAAACCAAACCAAACAACAAAAGAAACCACAAACCAAAACTCCAACAACAAAAACACTAAACAGAACAAACAACCCCCCCAACATAAAAAACCCACAGCTTTTTTTTTTTATATAAATATATACACAGACCATGTTCAAGTTCTGTGGTTAGTGGGGGGGTAGTGTCGGCTGTTTGCTTGGGGTTTTGGCCAAAAATTTTGGCCCCATTTCATAGAGGTGAAGAAAACTCGAGGTAGGAAGGAAATACTGCAGATCATCTAGTTCAACTTCTCAGAGCAGAACCTGAGGTTAGTTTATCATCCTTTCTGTCTTCTGGTACTTGCATTTTTTGAAGGCTGTTGCCTTATTTCCGACATCCTGACTTTCCTGGGATTTTCCTAAGTCTCTTTTGATCAGTGATAGACATTTATTCTGAGCCACCCATGTGGTGAATATAGGAGACAACACACATGATACATCAGCTCATTCTGATAACATCATGTCATGGAACTCATCTGTCTCAACTGACTGCATTCATTCCTGGGATTTTCTTGGTGGAATACCACATCACCACATCTCTGACCTCTCCTTTTTGGAACGGGGCAGTATCATTATTCTTCATTACTGCGTCAGCATCTGCTACAACCACCCTGTAAACCTGCAGGGCCAGATTATTGAGTTTTACAGCAACAGACCAGTACTATACAGGTGGACAACACAATTCCTGTGACCTCAAGTCTCCTATGTAACGTTTTGGTCTGTACAGCCTTTTTACTTCTACATAACTCTGGCGAAACCATAGTGCACAGTTCTCAGTTTTCTGCTAAATGAACTATTACCTGCCAGCCTGCGTTTCACTGCTGCTATCCTGTAATTAAGAAAGCTAAACCTAGATCAGATACTGTTTCTCAAGGTGTTTTATTCATTAGGTGCTTTATTATTCTGACCTGATATTCCATTAGCACATTGAACAGAGTAATGGATAGGTGTTGCCACCTATTTAAAGCCAAACTGCATTGCAATCTGCTTTAACGCAAGTTTGTAACTCGGTAATTTCTTTTGGATTTATAATCAATTTTCAAGTCAATTTGTTATTGAAAAAAGTAACTTTTCATGGAGGATGGCTGTATTTCCTGGTCACCTTCGCATTTGTCCTGTGTTTCAAGCAATGGTGACCTCCACAGACAGAGAAATTGAACAAATCCTTGGAAGTAGTACAAGAAAAAGCTTTTGAGTAGTTCAGGACATTGTTGATGCTTAATTTTTATTAGAAGCTGTAACCTTTTAAATCAGATTATGCCACACCTCTGGGGGGGGCTGTGGCAATGCCCCTAGGACTCTTCTTGAGTCACTATGTCAGGGAAGACAAAAGTCTCTCCTTGGCTCTGCTCTGTCTCCAGCACACAGCAGTACCAGTCTGCCTCCTGGGATGATTGTGTGGTTTGTTTTTTGGTTTGGTGTTTTTTTTTCCTTTTCTTTTGAAGTGCTTGCAAATCTACATGGTAAAGACACTCTCCTCCGTGCAAAGCAAAGACAAGACCCACCATTATCACGGGGGGTCCTGTACCAGGAAGCACAGCATGACAGAAGCTGTTTCATCAAAGCTGTAAGGTTTAGGGTTTGTTTCTTTTGCTGGTTTTACTCTCACAAGCAGCACTAAATTCCATTTAAATTATCGATGCAATTGGAAAAAAATATTTCCTATATAAGCATAAATCTTAGGACTTCAGAAACTCATCTTTAAAAAGAAAATTACAGCTCCACTGGTTTTTGTGGCCTCCTGAGTCTTGGAGCTGTGGCCCTCAGCCCAAAGTGGTGAGCGGGCAGGGTTGGGGTGAGCCCAGGGCTCCCAGCCTCGCTCAGCCAGGCAATCCACGCTCCCTTGCAGGTTTGTCTTGCAGAACAAATGTTTTCTTGAAGGCAGCTTGTGAGAAGCACTCTACCTTTGTGAGGCTGTGTTAATGATTAGTTTTCCCAACTAAATTGTTCAACTGCTCCACAAGCCAAATAGTATTTAATCTTGGCTGGAAAAATACTTCTTTTCATTTGCAAACCATAAGGACTGAGAATATATTTCCATATAAAACACATAATTTGACCTGGAACAAGTTGTTTCACTTAAATTGAAAATTACTAAGCCTTTTAAACAGCTTTGAATAGATTCTCATAATATTAAAAGTGAACACTTTAAACGTGCAAAACGTTTCTTTAGGAAGCTCTCCCACAAAATAAACAGCAAATACCTATTTTGAAATGACAATTCTACAATTTATTCTCATAATTCAACAGGGAAAGTCTCCTGCACATCCAATAAGACACCACTCTCAAACATTTCCTAGTATATGTCCTTCCTTTGTTACCAGACAAACATGAAAGACATGGGGTTTATTCAGAAGTTAGGAACGTGTGGGAGCTTTTGAGGTCACGGTGGGAAGACAAGGAGAGTTGGGAATACGGTTTCCTGTACAGTGTCTAAAGCAATGGTCTGCAAAGTGGGGTGTGCACACTGTAAAGGATGGGCAAGGGGATCCACTTGCACGCTAGCACTAGAGCTTGTAGAAAACACCCCTTAAAAATGCAGGAAATCACATTCTTTTTGCACATACAGGCGTATTTTGCTGAGCAAAAACTTGATATGCTGCAATGTGACTTCTCTAAACATTAAGAATGATAACTTCTTCCCCCCCCCCCACTAGCTACCTTAATAAATTGCTCCCAGATTTACTGAAGTGAATGAGCATGGCTAAAGAATAACACGGCATCTGTACCTCAGAATAGAAATGTAAATCCACCGATGACTGCCTTGCTCTATAACTTCTGTAATCGATCTATATTCCATTTTTACTCAGCATTTTATGAAGACAATAGAAATTCCATTCTTTAAAGTAAATTTGCTTGAGTAAGATCTACGATTCTGACTTTCTATTAATACAATAAACTTCAATATTTATTGGCTCCGTAATCATTCTTTCAGTAAGCTTGGAAGGTCAGCAGGGAAAAAAACAGGCTTTTCTTCCTAGGAACAATAGTATGGCTAGCAAGGAACAAAAGCAAGACAGAATTTTAACACTTCTAATGAGGGTAATACAAATACAGCAGTCACATACAGACAGTTTTAGTTACACTACCGAGTGCAGCAGCTTTGCTCTTTGCCATAGCACCTTAATGTCATCTTTTAAATACGGCAAAACATTTAACTGCTGTCCTTGAAAGCACCCATAAGGAAGTTTTGGGTGGATTACCATACTGTAAACTAGAGACCATCTTGTGGAATCATTTTTAACTTCCCAGTGCTGTGGAGAATAAGGAGATGATAAAAACAGATAATAAACCAGAGCCCTTCCCCTACTGCCTTCTGTTTGTTTTAAACAGACATATTTTACATACACTGTCATTACACTCATTTTCTAAAGGGCAATTACAAAAATCCTTTTAAAGAAAATCAATTTCTTGGGCTCCTGTATGACTGTTGCTGACATCTGGTTTGACTTTCTGTGTGTCATAAGGTATAATTTCTTCCACTCGGCCCTTCAATAAATTTCTCAGGGATGCCTTTGAGGTCTAACTCATACATTTATACCTTGATCATCAGCTTTATTTCTATGAAAAAAGCCTAGTAGGAAGCATTATGAAATGTATTTGTAATCATTCAGTGCCTCATGCAGAAATTCAGTTGACTAATCGGAAGAGATCACTTGAGTGCATACCTCTGATTTATGCTTTCATTATATAGAAATCGGCTTTTAAATTAATAAAAAAAGCTTCCCTCCACACATCTCAAATCTGCTAAAGTGTGTATAAACCTACGGGATGGCTTTTTTTTTTTAATCACATGAGGTACAGATTGACTTGATGGGACATTCTAGACTAATGGGTTATTATATTAATCAATACCTTCAGCAATTATTGAGCTGCTTTATCCAATCTATACATAGGAGGAATATAAACCCAGAGAAATAAGAAATACGGCGCTGTCAAATAATCCTTAAATACTTAAGCCTACCTCTATCTTTTGCACAGAAATGGTAAGAACTACTTTTAATATGACTCGCCTGGTTGCACATATACAGCCTGTGCCAAATTAATTGTTCATCTCTGCAGAGCAACCAGTATCTCAGTTAGGTCCATTTCTGTGTAACTTGGTCACTGGCTGGGGCACTGCAGAGCCCAACGGTGACAGCAGAGCACGGTAACTTCAGACATCCTCAGCTGACACTCGCAAACAAAGCCACTACACTCAGGGAAATGTAAGGCCAGCAGTTGTTGCCAGATGCTTCCCAAGAAGGATAAGAAGGCAAAACAATCCTTCCACCATTTAAAGGCTGGCCAATAAGAATGAAGTTCTCTGTTATTTTTCATCCAGCAAGCTGAGTGCTAGAGCATAACCTGCCTTAGAGTAAGGGCCTAGGGAGTGCACAGCAACATAAGCATTTATGGGTAATTTCCATTCAGGAATTCTAGTTTCTGGATCATTTTTAATTTGAACATTGTATTCTCTGGCAGAGACACACCTTTTTATCAGCACTACTGACTAACAAGATCATCAAACAGAAAGAGAAGAATTCTACAGTGTGTGCTTGCAGCCAATCGCATCCTGGGCTGCAGCAAAAGAAGTGTGGCCAACAGGTTGAGTGGGGCCAGAGGAGGCCACAAGGATGATCAGGGGCTGGAGCACCTCTCCTATGAGGACAGGCTAAGGGAGCTGGGACTGTTCAGCCTGGAGAAGAGAAGGCTCCAGGGAGACCTAACAGCCACCTTCCAGTGCCTGAAGGGAGCTTACAAACAGACTGGAGAGGGCCTGGTTACAAAGGCCTGGAGTGGAAGGACGAGGGGCAATGGTTTTAAATTAGAAAGGA
>JAAGNO010001992.1:35009-49145 GCA_033439905.1 Ceryle rudis
TTGACAGAGCTCTGGGCAACCTGCCCTAGTTGAGGATGTCCCTGCTCTCAGCAGGGGGGTTGGACTGGATGGCCTCTAGAGGTCCCTTCCAACCCAGACACTTCTAGGATTCTATAGCCTCATGTCACATTTAGGTGGCAGTTACATGCCTGAGTATGACCTAAAGAATGGTGACCATGGAAAACTGATTGCTCAAGATCCCCTGTGAACTGGTAGGGGGTAGAAGGAATACTGCAGCATTTCTGACACAGACTAGGTTCAAGTAAAAGTGCTCGGTCCTTAGAGATGCCATGTTTTTGTGTTAGCTCTTGATCGCAAAAAGTTGTTGTCTTTCTCTGGCAGCGTGTGAATTGCACGCAAGCATAACATTTGGCATTAAGCTCCCGTGACCAACTCTTACAAGGCTATTTTATTTATTAAAAAGGGTGGTCCCCAAAGTCCACACCTTTCTTTGTCAAGAATTTATGAACTACCTTTAAGCACCATTGACAGCCTGATACACGGGTCACTTGCAAATCAGTTTTTCTTGCTGAATTATTACACTATTAACTCCACAGCTTTCTCAGCTTTACAAAGTGCACTTCTGCAGTATCTGTGAAGAATGAATAGCCTCAATAAATTCCATTATACAAGGGAACAATGAGGATAGCATATTGCTGACTTTAGGATAATTAAAGCAACGCTGGATTTCAGATTGTTTTGAAGTGATTAGCATTGTGTTCTCATTTCTCTAGGTGAATGATTTTTAAGGCTCTCATTTTCTAGAAGCACGTATGAGATGTGGATTCGGGAGATGAGATAGGATTTTATTATTATTTATTAGTGTTATCACTACAGTAGCATTCATACGAACCATCAGATAAAAGATGTCATCACGCTTTGTGCTTGATAAGCATATAACAAGATACAAGACACCTCCTGCCTCTGACAGCTTATTTAAAGCACCTAAGAGCGGGCAGAAGGAAGCATCAGAGCTTTGTTTAGTACACTGGGAACTGATCTCATCCTTACCAAACTTCAACCACTTGCCGGGCTGGCCACAAGATTAAAAGCGTTAACATTTCTTGGTTAATACCATGTTGAAAATAAACTACCACAAAACGATGTTGTTTTATTATGAGCCTCAGCAGAAACGACCAGAGAAATTTCATATCCGCAGCCCATACTCTGGCAATGATTTTAAACCAACCTTTTTAACTTGAGGTTTGTTCACAAAGATCATTAAGCTACAGTCATAGAAATCTTTCAAAAAGACAAACTGCTCCTACTCTTTGATCAACACAACTGAGATTCTTTATTTTAACAACCTCTGTAACTGTCTCAGACACATATTCCCTCAGCAACATAAAGAAGCAAAACTCTACATAAATCAAGCAAGCTTTTTTCCCACAGGCAGGAAATTAAGAAACTGCAAATGCAATACTTGGAAAACCTTGGGAACAACATAACAGGGTTCACACCGTAAAGATACAAAGCCAGGAAAAGCTAAGTCCCCAAAGATAAAAACTGAAACACAGAAGGAATTTTCCTTGTAAATCTCTTTTCTCAAGATCTGCCCCATGAGTAACTGGCATAATCATCATCTAGGCATCTAAGCTAAATAAGAAAACAAGGACATAACTGCTGATAACAGCTTTTAAGTTTGATCATAAAATAAGATACTTAGTACCCCAAGCATCTGACAGAAAAATGAAGAAAACCAGTATGTATCTTTTCACTCGTCCCTGCTAAGAGCCAAATCAGCGGCACGTGCAGGAAGAGTAACGCTGAAAGTCAGACTGGGGTTTTGCAGTAACATATTGTCCCGTTTTCTCCTTTTCAACTGTTGTATTCTTTGTTCAGCATGAAGAGTAAAAACTGTATACTTACAAGTTTTAAAGAGAAACAAAAGTAATTTTAAGAGAAGAATGGGTGCGGTGACATTTCAGGCTTTGCTCTGCTTTGCCTGTTTTCTGCAGTGTCCACACAACGATATTTCAGCCCTTCATCTACTTTGCACCATGGACAATACACAAAAAACCCCAGGCGTGGCCACCCAAGCCACCTACTACACAGCTCGTGCTGATCTAGAGGCCAGCTGTCAGCAGCAGGGAGATCCCCTGTCATCCTGCTCCACCCTCCCCCTCCTCCCCAATCTCATGCTTTCTAGCACTTCAGTGATGACTGGTGAAGTCTCAAGCTCGCAGGAAGCCATTCTCTTTTTCCCTTTTCTCTCGCCAGGTTGAACTGGCACAGCGAAGGAATCAAGCAGGGCTGGAGCCAGCACAACGGATAAAGGGAGGAATGGGCAGCCAGCACCACTAAGGGGGGTGTGCGCGCGAGGTGTTTGGCTAACCTCCAATCCGCCGGCTGCTAACAGCTGGTGAGCAGGTGAAGTGGTCATGACACTTGGTCAATGTACAGCAGAAACCCAACATATCATGAATGTTTCACATTAATATTCTGGTCAGTAGTTTCCAAACTCTATGAATACCTTAAGGAAAACACCACAGATGACGATCTCTCTGTCTATCACTGTCTTCAAATATCTGAATACACTTCAGAAATGTGAGCCAATCAGATATTGTTTTCAACCCTAACGCGTTCCAGCCGCTCCCTACCAACATCTAGCAAAAGTAGCATTCTGACTGCTGTAAAAAGTACTGAGAGGCCACTAGGCGTGTGTAAGGAAATCAAGATAGCTTCAGAATAGTCAGCTGGGATACTGTTCAGAAAGCAAACCATACAGCATAAAACCTGTCCAAGACAAGAGGGAAAAAGTCACATTAATAAATAAATAAGAGAAAGAGAAACAAAGCCTGAGACCAAGGAGCCACCCCAGGATAAGGGCTGTCATACCTACACGACTACTCGTACTTGAGCTGCCTTCTTTAAAACTATTGTGACCTGTGCTTGCAGCAGATGCTGCAGGACAAGTGCATGTCTCTCCCAGACTGGCTACAGGCTGAACAGTCTCTACCATCCACCAAGGCAATTCCAGCAGAACAAGAGCAAACGCTGACTCTGGAGTAGGACTGTAGAAGTATTGGAGCCGCCTTCAAAAACCAGGATCTCCGAAGTACCCCAGTCCCCAAATGAAAGCAGTCAGATGGTTCCCCATTCATGCCTACCCTCACACCCAAACAGTGGTACACCCGAATTCACTTCTGAAGTGATTTTTCCCTTTAAATTTCACTTGTATGCTGCCACCCCCCCAACTCCACCCCCCCACCCCCTTTTTTTTTTAATCTTTTTAAAGGGAAAGTGGGATAAACTTTTGCAAATTGGACCTGGAGACTGCAAATAGTAGGTAAAATTTAAAAATACTTTTTATAAACTTATAGCAAAATAAAGTGAAAAAGCTTTTCCAAATACATTTAAAAAGCCAAAAATTATAATTCAATAAAGGCCACTGCATTTCTGTAAAGATTATATTGACAGGCAAATATTTCCATTTCTCTCTACATCATTTCAGAGTACAAAAAAAAAAATCAAATCATGCTTTTTTTTTTATATATATAGATGTATTCTATTTTTTTTTTTCCTGAGGTCTCTGGGCCTTTGGGTCTGCTTCACACAGCTGTGGACCCAAAGTCTGTGAATATACTATGTCACTTCTCCACTGATGTACATCTCAAATCAGTGGAAGCCAAAGCCTCTTTTGTCCATGAGTGTCAAAGTAGAAAATCTTTCTCAGAATTTATGGGAAGGGGTTTCCATTGCCCTCACCCAGGACCATTCAGAGAACCTTTTGGAAAGCTTGAGGCCAAGGCCCCAAGAGTGAGCTCTGCTGCAGACAGAGCAGCACTGGCACAGAGCTCAGTGGAGATCCCAAGCACCTCTGCAGCCACAGATGGCAGAGGCGCCACGCGGCACAACCAGCAGTTTATCTGTAATGATCTAATTATACTGTTAGAACTCACTAGGTGAAAGCTTTCATTCTGAAACAAAATAGCCTCGGCTATTTCCAAAGTGACCTAAAATAAACAGGAAAGAAGAGTGTTTTTACAGTGCTCTCCTAGAAGTTACAGAGACAGAATTATAGCAGTACACTAACAATGCAAATTTTCCTGCAACCACAAGCCCAAAGACAGATCCCAGCTTTCCAGTTCACCTGGACCAAAGAGATGTAGCTCATGAAGGTACAAAGAACGTTTACAGTTATTTCAGTCCTCCTCTGCTGGGGGCTGCTTATGCCCATTCTGTCCATTTCGACAGAAAACCAGTAACATTCTCGCTACATCCACAATTATCTGAACAATACTTTAATTAAAAAGCAAACAAACAAAACTGAAAACCTAAACAACACCCTCTCAAATCAATACAAAAACAAACAAAAAATCCACACCACACCACCCCCCCCCAAAAGAAAGAGGGAAGAAAAAAAAAAAGCCACCAAACCCAAGCAAAACAAAAACCACACACAACCGCCCCCCTCCAAAGCCCCAAAATGCCAAAAATAACCAACCCTCTGATGTCTGTTCTTATATTTATAGCATCCAAAAGCTTCCAGCATGCCCCAATGACAAGCTCTAGTAGCTTTCAAAGTAGAGAATGGATCTCCTCACAGTCACATTAAAAATCACCATCAGCTTCCTGAGCTAAGACAACAGAACCCTGAATTTTCAGTGCTCATTCGAGCAGCCAAGACACACATCGTCCAGGCCTTGCTTCTGCTGTGCCACAATAGGGAGCAGTCACTGCAAGCACGAAAACGCATGAACCCTGATGAGACATGTTTCCTTGTTCTTATGAAAGGGATGAAAGTGTTTTTACCTAAAACAGTGGCTCTGGAAAAGCGCCAGTAAATTGGCCGACTTTGCTTACCAGCTCACTAAATACTCCTTTGATATACTAAAAGAATATTAAGGATTTGTCCCAGGAATAAGAGCAGATCCTCTCCTTCCTTCAGTGACCTTAGCTGTACTGTATGTAAAGATGTCATATTCAGGCACCATGAAGTAACAATCATTTTGTGTTTACTCTTTTCCCCTGGGAAAATAATAAACAAAAATATTCCATTTCCAACCATCTTATTTTGTATGAAAGTAACTCAAGAAGTCTGCCTATAAAGGTTTACTCAGAAATATGTGGAGAAAGTTCTAAATCTGCATTTCCCAAGCAGATTGCCCTAAGGCAACTATATTTGAGATTTACACTTTCCCCTTCTGTTCTGGCTCCCTGAAGGAACACCTCTCCCCCACAGGACTCTGCAGCTCTTTATCCCAGCTGATGGGACTTGTTGGACTAAAGGAGTTTCGTATTCAGCGTAATTCCCCAGCACAGAGCAAAACAGAAAGCAGAATGCGTGCTCAGGCATTAGCACGTTTGGGGAGAATTTGTATTCAAATTCCCAGTATTTTGCACAGCACTTAGCACTGAAGGGAACTGATCTCAGCAGGGGATTCTAGACGTTACTGTAATATAGATAAAGAAAATAATGATGTTTATAAAAGCAATGAGGCTTTCAGATGAAATGCACTACATCAATGTAATCTATTATGAGAAATTAGTCTTTTCTATGGGAAAACTTCTACATCTCCACTTAAGAAGTCTGAAAAGTAATGCGGCTCCTGCAGATTGAATGTGTCGTCCTTTACCACAAAAGCATCCTATTATTTGAGAATGTTAATGACCAAATGATAATTGGACTCAACTACTTTTCATAGCTAGGATTCTTAATCCATTTGACATCTGAATAGAAAACAGAAAGTTTTGGAATACTCATGATAATCCTTAAACTGTGCATAAATATCACAGAAATTATTAACCCTTCCGAAAACATAAAATTATGAGAAGGCAGCAAAACAGCTAGGAAAATGTGCAGCCAAATATATTCTAATCATTAACACAGCTGCCCACAACATCTCACCCAGTCGAAGTTTAAAGAGCTCATCATGTTGCGCGGGCGTGTTTGTATTTTGGCAGTGTAACAGAAAGCGGGGTTTTCAGCTTTGTGGGGTTTTTTCCCAGCCTATCCTTTATGGGGCTGACTACATAACCAAGCATAATTTTTCTCTAGTCCTTCCTTAACTTCAGCAAAAGCATCTTACGGAGAAATCCAACCCACCTTCCATCCCCAAAACATTTCAAGCTCCATTTGCTGCAGAAAGCTGATACCCACCATTACCTGACCTAATTGAGAATCATTATGCGCAGCTCTAGCTAAAGGTCCCCAGTGATCTCTAAACCTCCTCTAACATCTTCATGAGAAGCAGCACCCAGAGAGCGCGATTGTTGTATAGACCTGACTACTAAAATGTAGGCCCAGGAGAGATTTCAATTTATTGTTTTCAAGCTCTCTGTGTGTGGACATTTAATGACTCTGCTTTAAAAGTATACAGAGAGTATTGAAAGAGAAGTGGTTAAGATTTTTTTTTTCCAGGGGATATTCCTACTATACATTTAAACACTTTATTTTATTCTATTACTCATGTGGTAATTTCAGCTATATTGAATTTAATGCACAAAAGCAAACTTTCTTATTTGAAACTACAGAACACGTAAGGTCGTACTCTGTCTTTATAATTTTAGGCTATTACAAAAACCACTTGCAGGAAAGCGTACAGTAATGAGCTTTCTCTAATTTCAATAAAATCTCCATTAACAATCACAAATTTTAACAGGAATAAATCCTATTTCCCACTTAATTATATCAATGTTACTATGAAATGTCTGTTACGTTATCTCTAAGTTTTCAATGAAATTATTTTTGTCGAAACAGGGAGGAGACGTTACAGAAACACAGTTTGAGTGTTTCAATACAGCAGACCACAGAATTATTTCAAATGCTATTAATAGCATGTTTACAGAGAGACTATTTTCTGGGTTTGACAGAACTGGATATTTGAGTTCAGATACTAGTCAAAACAAAGTTCAAGACTTTGAATGTAAATAACAAATAGAGGAAAAAAAAGAATTAAGTCCCTTAAAAAGACAATAAAGATATATAAATAAACCAGCTCTTTCATAGGCAGCCAACAGTAGAATTTAGGTTGCACATAAATACACCCTTTTCAAAACCCACTAATATCACATGAAAGACTCCCACTGGCACAAGAGCTCAAGTCAGCAATCACGCTACTTCACTCAGCATAAGCAGCAAATGATGAAGTAGTCCAACTGAGATAAAGACATAATAACTAAAAATTAGGTTTCCCACCAAATGCAACATATTGAGGTACCAAAACAAAAGATCTAGTCAAAAAGCAGTGCTAATATTTGCAGTTTCATTCAACACATCAAAATAGATGCCCTCCCTTCAGTAAGGGAACATACAGAGTGTTTCCAGCAAAGCAACCAGACCCTTCACACCCGGGGTAAGGTTTGATTCAGGGCCAGGGAAAATTAACAAGGTTTTTGCTCTTCCTCCCAAATAAAGTGGAACTGATGGGGTTGAGATTGACAGTGTTGCAGCTTGGGGTAGAAAACTACCCCAAATCCTACAATTGTTTTAATCACATGCTGATG
This sequence comes from Ceryle rudis, assembly GCA_033439905.1. Classification (NCBI taxonomy): domain Eukaryota; kingdom Metazoa; phylum Chordata; class Aves; order Coraciiformes; family Cerylidae; genus Ceryle; species Ceryle rudis. The sequence continues at coordinate 42,459 of JAAGNO010001992.1, forward strand.
AAACACTAGTTTTAACCAGTGATTCATCTGGAACCACTGGATAGTGGACCCAGTCTTACTGGTCAGGCAACCGCGCCCCAGGACACTGTCATCAAAACACTGACAATGCACAGTGTGCCCTGACACAGCATCTGCCTCGAGGTATCGCGAGGCACTCACCTGTCTATCACAAGGCAGAGCTCTGCACATCCAGAAATAGCAAGCAATCATACATTGCAAAGAGAAGTAACCCCATCGGTAATGACATCATGTTACGAGCTACCATTCCTGATAGTATTTTTCACAGCATGTTACAGCCTTAGCCCCATACCTCTGTTGTTCATGCTGTAAAAAATGAGTCGAACAAGCACATAAATGGTGAGCCTCCGAAACACACAAATATCTCTAATGGAGACTAAATCTCTCCTTGTGAAACCAAAAGAGCACAGAACACCTGCAAAGAACATCACAGATTTATTGCTGCCACCAGCTGCCCCAGTCATTCAGCACCTATGCAGAGAGGATATCTGGACTCTGTGACTGCTATAAAAATAGAAAACAAAAGTATTCACCTTAGCCCTATTTCTGAAATTATGATAAAGACAGAAGAGAGAGTAAATTATGGATCATAGTGAAAACCACTGAATGCATTACACCAGCCAAGTACCTTCTCTCAAGCTTTGTGTAAGTTCTGTGGCAGAAGAGCACTGTCACGAACAACAAGAAAAAAGAGAAGCTTTAGCAGTGTTTTTCTCAAACTCTGCCTGGTCACACTGGCATTAGCTGCACTAAAAGAAATACAGAGATTATTCCAAAACACTGGTGAGAGGACAGATGATGTCACGATGAGCAGTTAGGCAGTAGGGATCACATCCATACTGGATACGGTCGGTCCTAGAAACAGCAATTTTTTTAAGCAGAGAAGATGAAGGAGAACGGACCTCAAAAGAATAAACCTAGAAAGTTGCTATGAATACAAAACTGGAGACAGTCTGTGACAAACGAGAGATACCACGTGTCTGGATCTTGGATGCCGAGAGAGCAAACGGCAAAGCTGAAGACATAAATGTGATCCTAAAGTCTTCAATCATTCCACGTTTGCTTTGAAATAGAAATTATCCATCTGAAGTACAAGTATTCAGACTCTTTACAGGCATACTTGGGAGGAGTTAAGATCTATTTACTGCTTGCCAGCACGAGGACATGCTGCACTGCAGTCACAGCAGAAATGTAATGCCATTCATGGTTCAAGGAGATAAAGGAAGCTGTAGTGAGATGAGGTCATTCTCTTCTCTCAAGCAACACGTGACAGGACAAGAGGAACTGCCTCAAGTTGCACCAGGAGGTTTAGATTGGACATTAAGAAAGACTTCTTTACTGAAAGGGTTGTCAGGCACTGGAGCGGGCTGCCCAGGGAAGTGGTGGAGTCACCATCCCTGGAGGTATTTAAAGGATGTGTAGGTGTGGCACTTAGGGACACTGTAAGTGGTGGACTCAGCAGTGTTAGGTTAATGGTTGGACTCAATTATCTTAAAGGTCCTTTCCAGCCCAAATTATTCTGTAATGCTAAGTCCAAGCCATACTAATTTTTTTCCTGTGTTAGACCTCAATGTAGAGTTAAAGGACAAACAGCTTTGTGCAGCACAACAGAAATGACAATGGTATTCCACCTGACCTCAGAGCAGCATCTACAAAGGCAAAGAAAACATCCAGGGTTTTTCCACAAGCATTACGCACCATGGATAAAATCTAAACGAGGTGACTCATAATGTTCAGGAGTTATTTGAATGCAGCAAGGCACAAGGTTGACTAAGTATACTACTTTTGCTTCTTACTTTTCTAAAAAAAACAACACACCCCCCACACCCTGTTATAAAATGGTGTGGGAGGAAAAAAGTTATTTACTATTTCTACAGGGTTTTGACCCCTACAATTTTCAGCTTACGGTCTGCTCTTACAGAGTTCTTCCTACTTCTGTGGAAGCGAAGCCATGCGAGATTCAGCACACTGCATTTCTTTGACCTTCCATTTATCTACTCTATTGGGATGCAATTTACAGATCCTCTAGATGAAACTGGAGTTCAGAAGAAAAAGGATGGAGTTGTTAGCAAAAACTGCTAAGCTAATTTTTGCCTGCAGAAACATTTATAATTCTACTGCAGGCAAAAATCTTAATTCTTTCACCTGCAAAATTAAGGGAAGAAAACTATTTTCAGTAGCACTGATTTCTTCATCTCTTCTGCTAGCTTTTACCATCTTAAGCTGCAGCTGTCTCTGCAGAAGCAGCCTGGATCACTCAGCTGTTGTCACCTTTGCTTCAAGGTTGTCTCACCAAAATTACGGGACACATCTTTTCTCCCTAGTTTTAGGCACATTTTCCAAGAAACACCACCTTTGTGCATAGCCCATTCAGCAAATCTCCTTGGATGCAAACAGGAGCAAAACTCGAGAGATGGAGGAAATCAAAGTGTTTAAGATGGCAGTGACATTAAAACGTAACGTGTGCTCTTTTGCTCCAAGTATATGGGAAATTATTCAGGTTATGGAAAACAGAACTTTTAAGTCTTTTCCACTAACCTTTCTACCATCTCTTTTTTTGATTCTTCATGTGCTTTACAGGTCGCCAGTGTACCAGTTACTGTCATCAATGTCATTCTGACTGCTTTGAAGTGATTGCCTGTCAAAATCATCCAGGCGATCCAAAACAAGATCTTCCTTGTGCTCCCCAGTATCTTTCCCTCTAGCTCTCCCTCCCTCAGCGTGTTCAGTTGTATTACCTCAGCTGCTAACACAACTGTATTTGCAATTTAAGCCTAGACAAATTAAAAGGCAATCAAAAGGAAGATGGACATTTTAAAGTTAAGCTCACTAATTCTTTCTCAGTACACCTTACCTTTCTGTGCCAGCCATTCTTCCCATAATCCCTCCTTGCTAAGTATGAAAACCTCTTTGGTCAGACTCTGCCTTTTATCACTGAATTCTCCCTCATTATCATCTATTCAGAAACAGTCTCACAGGTGATAAATGGCCTCCCACTTTCTTGTAAGAAGCTAAGATGTAGTCTGGAGTTGAAGTCTTGCATTTTCTTTTGTTTCATCTAAAAGTGTGGAACACTTCTTTGAATGAGTTTTAAATGGAAAGGCAAACACTTCTGTGACCTCCAAGGCAACCTGGGACATGGAAACTGGCCTTGATTCCCCTCCTATGGTATCTTCTTCAAAATGAGAAGTACTTTTAAAAGAAGTTCTGTCAGCGTGGGTTTTCTGAAGGAGCAGAAGTACATTGTACAGTCAATGATAAACCAGACAGCAACAGACCAAGCTTGAGGAGGTCAAGCAGGCAAAAAGCACACTTGCCAGAAGCATTGCTCTATCACCATGATGGAGCAGTGCTACTTTTGCACAATGTTCTTGTGCAGAGACATCCATGCAAAGACAGACAAATTAAAATAACTCCTGTCACCCTCAGACAGACATCCACATGTCCATACAAACTGCCTTTCATTTGTCCATTACTGACAGTGAGCGAACAACAGCTCTCCTGGCATTGAGCTGCCTTTGTCAGAGGAAGAAGTTTACTTCTCATTCTGGCTGGCAAGCACAAAATCTTTGAAAGACTTAGAGCTTCTGTTTGAAAAGCAGGAACAAAACGCACCTTATCGGTATTTGCAGATTGAGCGGTCTGTAAGATACTGATCTCTAGCTTAATTTTAATTAATTTCTTGATCTACCTCAAAGCTGTCCAGGTAGTACAACTTTCAGGTTGATTGGTTAGCAGGGACTGTAACTACCGAAAATATAAAGATTTTAATCCGTTTTATTTACAATTAAATTTTCATCCTTTAACTATAAATGAGGAGTGTGCAAATGAATGGAGTCTGCAGCTAGTTTTGATGCCTGTAGGCCAGATGTACAGAAACAAGAAACTGACCTAATTCCACTGCTCTCAAAGGAAAGGCCTTCGTTAACCTTTCACGAGCTTTCATCAGCCCTTGAAACAACTGAATTTGGATTAATTGGCCAACGCTGCTTTTTTATTCTGATCTAAATCACGCTTTTAATAAGCTATACATGTTTTGTGCTGAAAAGAAAGGCAAGGCTGAAGGATAGGACAGTTTTACCAGAACATCTAATCTAGGCTTAGCCAGCTGTACCTTTGAAACCACTCTTTTGTGTGGCTGCAGGTAACCAACTATTTATTACCCACTGAAGAAATGTCATTCAAGTCAATTTCTATCTAGCTACCAAATTCAGGATTCTGCACAAGTAGCTCATAGGCCCTTCTCCTCTTTTACTGAAATAAATGTATACTGACACCAAAGAAAAGCCTATCATCTGTTGGGAGCTGCTGAACCTTTATTATTCCTTACCTGAGATGTGCAGGCATTTAAAGGTCATTTTTCCCTGAATGTTCCTCAGGTTACTTTGGTTAGATAGCAAAGCAAAGCCCATATCAGGGAGAAGGTCAAGAACAGTCAAGCGAATACTCTTAATATTAGCAGCATAATTGGGCCTAGAATATAATAAAAAAAGTCTAGCAGCACTAAAAAAAAAGGAAAAGCCAAGAAAATTTCACTCTACTAACTTTTCTTTACCACCTGTGGAAATGAGTCTCAAAGGTGTTAAAAATAAAGCAATTAAGTATTGAATACACCAAGATGTAACAATTTCAGCTTTCAACTTAAAGCTACCACCTGTGTGGAAACAAACTGTTTGGCTTGGGTCTTGATCCTCTTAACGAATCCAAACTTAAACATTCACACAGAAACATTCTGCAGTTATTTTTGTGAAATTCTCTTCCTGTAACTTTCAGGTTTGATCGCAGTGGTTTTGGCTTTCTAGTTAAAGCGTCTACAGCTCCTGCCTTAGCAAATAATCAAGATGCACTCTGTATTATTCTGTCCTTTGTTTCCTTATTCTGAATATCCTCAGCTCCCATCAGTAATGCAGTTCCATCTGTTTTCAGTTGCTTTGCCTTTACTTAGGAGGGGGGTGTTATTATTGTCTTACACAAACCGTATCCTAAGGGAATTTAGTTTGTCATCAATTAAAAAGTTGTTGATCCTGGATCATAAACATCTCCAAAACTACACTGAGCTATGCAGCATGTGCCTAGGAGACACAGAGCACTACATAAGCTTTATTGTCCTGTCACTGCTATTGCAAGAGGAGGTAAGAGCACCCTTGGTGGTGAGCTATGAACCCAAAAGTGAAGCACTACCACAAGGTAGATGGGAGGGACACAGAACTGTCCTTTCAATTACATCTAGGGAACAGCAAAACATGGAACTTCTCATACAGGTTACACAAAGTAAACCTGTCATCATATCTTTGTGAAGGGTTTGCTCCCTTCTGAAGTCAATGCTGAAAGCTGAAGTATAGAGCATGCTTTAAGTAGTTTATAAACATTTTGTATTGCCAGGACCTCTAGTTCTTACCAGTTCCCTTAAAAATTAGGGACACTGGCCAGTCTGAAAAATGCACAGGCAAATCCTCCCATTCAGACAACCTGAATCAATCTTCCAGTAGCTTTCTGTCCCACATTCTATTAATGCAGGTAATGTTTCCCAATTACACTTGCTGATCTGAATAATTAGGATTTCATTCTTTTTATGAAAAGTTTCCTCCTATGTGTGAACAAAAGAAGTTAATGCTAATTAACCTACCCTTGAAGTGCCCTATTATCAAAGCCCATGCTTTCAATACATCTTGAGATGCAGCCTCTGCCTTCATACATTTATTGACTTACCTTCCATGGAAAGGCTACATTCAGCAACAGGGAGACGCAGACAGTATTAGCTGCAGCTATCACTGAATGAATGGCGGTGGCCTGAACTGAATTTGGTTTTACTTGTCTGTTAGCCTCAGTGGTTTGTAATCCTCTCTAGTACATTAACATGCAGGTGAAAAGAATTGATCTTCCTCCTGAACGTAAGTGGTTCACCGAGGCACAGGTCCTCACCACGCTCCAGTGACATGGATTAGGTATTGCTTCCTACTGCAGCAGAAATGGGCAAGAACAGCTATTAGGCACAGGGAAGTTCTCCACACAGTCCAGTTGAGAATTTGTCCCAGCTTGCCAGGATTTAACGTCCCATACTCAAACAATGTGGTAGTAGATATTATGCAAATCTTTGTCTTTCATTTTTCATTTAAATAACTTTTAATTTTCATCTTATTAATTTTCATTTTACATCTCAACCAAAAGTGAGAAAACACTTGACTCTCATAGCCCATACCAAACTCAGTACAGTTAATGCACACGAGTCTGTGACAGGGCTCTGCTGAAGTGGAGGAGTTCACCTGTGTTCAGTTCTGGTCTCCCCAGTTCAGGAGAGACAGGGCAATATTAGAGAGACTCCAACGGAGAGCTATGAGGATGCTGAAGGGACTGGAAGATCTCTCTTATGAGGAAAGGCTGAGAGCCCTGGGGCTGTTCAGCCTGGAGAAAAGAAGCCTGAGAATGGTTACAGATATCTGAAGGGTGGGTGTCAAGCAGCAGGGGCCAGTCTCTTTTCGGTGGTGCTCTGGGATAGGATGAGGGGCAATGGTCAGAAACTTGGATCACAGGAAGTTCCACCTCAATATCAGGAAAAACTCCTTTACTGTGAGAGTGGCGGAGCACTGGCACAGGCTGCCCAGGGAGGTTGCGGAGTCTCCTTCTCTGGAGACTTTCAAGATGGATCTGTTCCTGTGTGGCCTGCCCTGG
>JAAGNO010001995.1:0-20286 GCA_033439905.1 Ceryle rudis
CGCCAATCGGCGCTTCGCCAGCCGGCCCCCGCCTCGGCCTCCCTGCCCGCCTGATCGCACGCCAGCCGTCGCCCCGCCCCGTTCGCGGCGCTGGCCCCGTTCCCGGTGGCGGTACCTTCGGGCCGGTACTGCGCGATGATGGTCACCGTCTGTCCCGCCCTTTTCAGCGCCGCAGCCGCCTGCTCATGCGTGGCATTGCGGAGGTTCACGCCGTTCACCTACCGGGATAAGGCGGCTCCGCTGTACCGGACCGACCCGGGCTCACACCTACCGGGTCTGCCCGGCGCCCCGGCCCTGCTGCCCCCGCCCCTGTATTGGTACCCGCGGCACACACACTCTCAGTGCCTCGTAATCCAGCGCCTGTGACCCCAATACTACACCTTGTACCAGCACCCCAGTACCAGCATCTCTAGTACTGGCATCCCTGATACCCACCCCTGGCCAGCCCAGGCATCAGGGGTGCCCTTTGCCTGCAAGTGGGCAACGACCTGGCCACCTCCTGCTGCATCGCAGTTCAGGTCCTGGGCAGGCTGCTGATTGGATTCTATGCAGCCAGGGGCCACGTCCACACTGGTGCTGGGAAAGGACCCTGCCGAACTGTGTTCCAGGTGGCAGGGGACAGGTTTTTCTGCAGGCACCTGCCTGGGGCTGTGGGTGGCTGTGGAGGGACAGTGGGTGGTCCTGCTGACTCACCGAGAGGATGCGGTCTCCCCTCCGCAGCTCACCGCTGAGGTCAGCAGGGCCTCCAGCCAGGATGAAGGACACAAAGATCCCCTCACCATCTTCCCCTCCAACAATGTTGAAGCCCAGGCCAGTGGAGCCTTTGTGCAGGATAATTTTCCGGGGCTCCCTGGAAAGACAGACACGGGACAGAGACATCAGGGTGAGAAGAAGCAAAACTGGTAACAGGGTCAGCCATGCCTGAGCTTCCTGGCACACTGTCAGGGCTGCAGTAACCCCAAGTGTGATCTGGTGTGACTCAGCCCTTGACATTGAGTGGGCTGATAAACTAGGAGTGATGCAGGCAGTTGCACGAGTGACATGAGACAGAGCGCAGACAGGGACAGACCATCTGCTGTGAAATCATGCACAGAAACATCAGATTGTGAGATAGCATCAGATTCCACAAACCTGGGCATTGAGGATGCCATGGTCATGCCAGGAGATGATTGAGCCCCTCTGCACCCATGCAGCATGGCAAGCGTAACTGAAATCCCACACACACCCCCATGCCACAGGCCCTGCACAGTTCAACAGAAATCCTAAATTTTTCTGTGATCACTTAATACTTTCACAGCTCATACGACGGACAGGCAAAGGCAGAAAGACTGCGTGGCATTGCAAAAATCCTGTGTAATTTTTTTCTGGGGAAAAAAAAAGTCTGATGGGAACAACAGCACAGAACTCCCAGCTCAAGTGCTTGCTTAAACTAAGAAGGAATAAATGCTGCCAGACAATTAGCACAGGCTGGTGGTGACTGTCAGCCAAAACGACACTGGGGACCATAAACTATGGTAACTGGCTGGATCCTGGGTGCTCCAGTGGGTACAAAGACTGAGAACCTGCCAGTGAACTCAGCAGCCTAATCAACCCCATGCCTGCCAGGGAGCAGCAGGAGATCTTGGGACACAACAGGAGAGATGCAGGAACTCCAGGTACAGCACTAGCTGATGGCATCTGCAGTGGGTCCTAAAATGCCAGTAGACTTGTGCTAAGGGGACCCTGGGGCACTGACAGCTGAGGATGGAGCAGGGCTCAGGAGGCACAAGTCAAGCAGGGACCCAGAGGAATAAAGTTTGGCTGAGCAGACTGTACAAAGCCCTGCAGTCTGGTAGGATGCTCCCAGGCCACTCCTGCAAGAAAACATCTCTCATCTCCCCCGGGCCAGACTGGAGCATCACTACCATCAACTGGGCAAATGGGGGAAGATTTTGGTGCTTTCATGGGTGTAGATGGCAGGATTTAACTCCAGGGACACCATCAGGGACACCGTCTCCCACCATCCTTCCCCACAGGGGAGTCCTGAGGGGCTGCATGTCATTTTATTCCAGGCAACCATCTTATGAGGAGCAGCAGGAGAAGGACAGACAGAAGTGCAGGATGCCTTCCAAGAAAGTCTTGGTGGGCTCTTGCCCTGCCCAGATCCTGGGCTCAACAGAGCTTGGTCCTCCCAGATCTCCCAGCTGCTCCTCTCCCCATCCCTGTGCTTCCCAGCAGCCACAGCAGCATTGTGGTCCCCTACCTCTGGTTACACTTGCTCCTGTGACCTTGTTGCTGCCTGGAAGGGGATAGGGACAGCTGTCCCCTGTAGGATGTGGAGGACAAGACACTGACAGTGAACACTGCAGCATGGCGGGTTCTGCTGGTGGCGCCAGGTACGAGAGGCAGTAACATTCTGAATGCTCCGGAGCTGCAACTGCCTCAAGCTGCATCTCTGCCTCTCACAGGCCATGGAGAGGCAACTTTCCAGACCCACACATTCGATAAAAGGTTGCAGCCTTTGTTTTGCTAGACCCTACAGACTCAACTCCTTCCTGCCCCTGCAAGCACGGATAGCACAGCTCCGACCAGGGGAGTGCCCAGGGGAGCGCCCAGGGGAGCGTCCAAGTGATGGCAAATTCGTAGCCCAGTCCCTGTGCCTGCAGTTTCACACCCACCATGTATCAACACAGCCCCTTGTATTCAAACGCAGAGGTACAGCGGAGTCCTGACTCCAGCTACATATTTCTCGTGGGCAGAGTCTGCATCTAACTTGTGACCTTCAGGAAGTAACTGCTTTGTCCCTGTGGCCTTTGGATGCATTTGAGCTCTGAGCTAAGCAGGGGTTGGGACACAGCTGCACTACCATGCAGGGCTGGGATGCACCAGGACCAGGAGGAGACCAGGGAAACATCATGGAACTGTCACAGGATTCAAAAGAGTTTCAACTCCCTCAGAATGCCACCAGTGCTTGGCTCATGGGCAGGGAGGTCTGCAGCCATCAGTCCCTCTGCAGCAAAGCTATGCCTGAGGTTAGAGCTCTCTCAAGAAAAGAAATAGGTTAGATTTCTGGGTCTGTAAACCCTGCCTCCAACCAGCTGAGGAACTTGCTCTGCCCCTTGGATTTTGCTGTTGCCCAAGCAGAGTGCAGGAACTACTACCCAGCTCAGCCCGGAGAGAAGCATCCCCATCACCAACGAGAACTAGATGTTTGGTTGAAGGAACCAAGGAGAAGAAATGAAACCCCAGACAGGTACATCTCAGGTCTCAGTCATGACATGCACTCTCTGGTTCCATCCTCATCCCAGAAGGCAGGACATGGATCCTGCAGGCAGATTCCACACTAGACATTACTGCATTAACATCAGGACCTTGGCACAAAGCGACTGCAGGGACCCCGTGGGGCGTGCCAGGTCTGGATTGCAGTAATGGAGCTCACTGGAAAACAGATGCTCTGGTCCCTGGGCCTGGATGCTGACATGAGGGTCACTGAAGCCATGTCCATGACTGCAGCAGCACTTGTGCCCACAGAAGTGGAAGAGACTTGATACTGGATCCAGGACAGGACCTCTGCTTCTCCTGGGGAACAGTTGGCAGGAGTCTCCTGGGAGACAGCTGCTTTTTCAGGGGAGTTGCCGCCTCTCCCCACACCAGTAAGATGCATTTGGACCACACTGGTCCCAGTGCAGAATCTTGGTGATGCGCAAGCCAATGGATACACAGCAATGAAGCTGTCCTGGGGGGGTGGTGATGAACACAAGGTTTTCAAGTGCTGCCCTGCGATGGATGAGGGAGGTGCTGAGCCCACCCAAGTCTGCAAATCTGGTGGGGAGCAGGGGGCTGTGGCTGGGGACAGTGGCTGAGTGGTGCCTGCCTGCCTGCAGTGGAGCCCTCTGCAAGGCAGCACCATCCTCTAGCGGCCACCAGCACATGCTGCATGACTGCCAAGTCACTGCTAAGTCACTGCTGAGCCACTGCCGAGCCATCCCTGTGCCATTTCCACTGGGCTGTGTCGAGTCCAGGCTGGGCTGCTCTCTCCACTCTCTGGTCCACAAGTAAGGACATTGGCACATGTAGGAAGGGACACTCTGGGGGGAGCAAGGTCTGTGGCTAAAAACAGATGCTGTGTTTTCTGAGCGCTGGGACACAGTCCCATCTGTGGTTCAATGTAATGCCAGAAAGCACCGCTCCCATGCATGGTATCAACCCCCAGTGCCCTGACAGCACAGGAGTTGCTACACCTGGTGAGGACGCAGCACCAGGAACAAGCTATAGAACTGTCATCAGTACCAAGACCCAGTGGGAGACATGGGGCACAAGCGGAGGACAGTGCTGCACAGGTCATGGAGTGCAGAAGCACCCAGCCATGGCTGAGCACCAAGAAGTGAGAAATCCCTGTGACGAAGGTTGAGTGCAGCCACTCCCTGGGAGCACAGCACTCCCACTCTGAAGTATGTCAGCACCTTACAGAACCGGACAATCCTAGCCGAGGCTATGGCACCTTCCACTGCAAATGCAACCCCAAAAATAGCTTGCAATGTTGCTCCTAACTACAGAGCCAGCCCTAAGCCTAACCTGAGCGTCAGTCCTAAGAATACAGCTTGAACCCTACAGCCCTGTCCCTGGGGATACTAAACCCAGAGCAGGGCCAGCACTGGCCCTGAGGCTGTTGCAAGCAGAGGGAAAGCTGTGAGTCCAGGCAAGCAGAGCAGGACCAGCCAGCTCTCTCTCATGCATCCTCAGCATGAGGCTTTGAGTTTTACGCTGTGTTTAGGCTCAGAGCAACATCTCCTTTGTGCTCCTCTTTATTTCCTGGGTTCCGGAAATAAACCTGCTTGTGAGGCATGAGTGATGATAGTGGGGAAAAGGCGGCCGTGCTACATCTGTGCAGAAGGCTGGCAAGCCCAGAGCTGACAGCCAGTGAAATGGCACCAGGGTGCAGGTGGTTTGGGATGCTGGGCTTGGGGAGTGTGAGAAGAGGAGCCCTACTTGTACACAGAGCTGTGTCCCTCCCCTTCCAGCCCCTCACCCCCAGCACAGCTCCATTTGGGGACAGCTGGCTCACAGCCTGGGAGCCTCTGGTAATGCTGGCACAGGATGGCACTGTAAGGGCAGGGAACACCTTGCATTCCAGGTATTGTGAAACAATAGAATGAAGCTGAAATGCAGACATGTAAGGCTAGGGAGGAGTGGGGGAGGAATGGGGAAGGGGGGGGATGTGCTGAGACAGTGACACAGCAGGGCTGGTCTCAGGGAGGATAAATACAGAGCTCACTGCAGGGGCCCCAAGCTTTACACCATGCACCCACAAATGGGCTTTCAGACAAGGCTCTGCACTGGCAGCAGGGATGAGGTCAAGCAGCCTGGGAAGGAAAGAGAAGGAGCGGGGATACTCATGCCCGGTACTCACCTGGTGAATTCGTCGTCCCCAATCATATGCCGAGGGATGGGAGAGTACCGGGATGGAGTCACCTGGGGAGGGACGGGGTAGGCAGGCTTGCTCTCAACACTGCCCAGGTAGCCCAGACTGGAGTTATGGCTTATGTGGTTGTCAGCCAAGGCTGAGAAGGCTGCAGGGGAGGAGAAGGGCATCAGGAGCAGAAATCCATCTGCAATGTGGATGTGGAGACCAGTCCAGTGTTGCCCGCCACCCCAGCATGCTCTGTTGCCCCCAGCCCTGCTGTGACTGGGCTGCTGTACCAGCAGCCAGTGGCGTACGTACTGCTGGCATAGTCGGGGGGCGCGTACATGTCGTTGAGGTGGATGTTGCCAGGCTTGGCCACTTTCAAGTACACCATGTCAGAGGTGTTCTTCAGGGCAGCTACTGCCTCCTCATGCCGCACATCCTGCAGGTTTGTGTTATTCACCTGACGGAAGGAAGGGGCTGGGTGACAGGGCTGCAGGCAGGAGGACAAGTACCAATGCAGCCCTGCAAGAACAGAGATGATTCCTGCAGGTTAGGTGCCACAGCAGCTCCGGAGACATGGGTCCCATCTCCATGGGTTTAGGCCTCCCACCTGCAGCCAGTGCTGTGCCTGCCCCTCCCACAGCACTGTCCCAGTGGGGACCCTGGGGAAGTGTTGCAGGGCTGCTGGCAGGAGGGGTGCTGGTGTTCAGGATCGGCACTGTGGCATGGCAGAGGCTGCCCAGCTTTGCCTCTTGGCTGGCTGCAGGCATGGGGCTTACCGCGAGCAGCCGGTCACCAATCTGCAGGCGCCCGTCCTTCTGTGCAGCACCTCCCTCAATGATCTTGGTGATGTAGATGCTGTTGTCCCCGGGGATGTGCTGGTTCCCAATGCCCCCCGCGATGCTGAACCCCAGGCCTGAGAGGGAGTGAGAGGGTAGGTGAGGGGTGAGAGACAGAAGGATGGATAGAGTCCCCGGCTGGCACCATGGGCCCTCTGCCTCACTGGGCTTCCCACCCTGTCCCAAACCCCGCAGGCAATGGGCTACTCTACTGCTGTGCAGGCACAGCCTAGCCACCATGCAATGCACCGTGGGGCTATCTTACACCCTGTGCCCCATAGCATCCCATGCTGCTGGGCTACTCTGCAGCATCCTGCACCACATTGGTGCCAACTTGCATCCCTCATCCCCCGTGATCCCACACCAAGGGGTCACCCCACACTGTCCCATAGGGCAGTGGGGCACCTTGGTGCTGCAAGCAGAGTAAGGTGTTCACCTTTGGGGCCCTTCATGAGATTGACCTCCATGATGGTCTCTGGTGGGGGCTGCCGGCGGCGTACCACGAGCCGCACCACAGGGCCTGCTTCCTTCAGGGCCTCTACAGCTTTGCTGTGCACCACCTCAGAGACGTCCACGTCGTTCACCCGAAGCACACAGTCGTTCACCCTGAGGGCACAGGGTGGCCCTGAGCTTCCCTGCGGAACTGCCAGCCTGTGCCACCCTCCTCTGGACATCTCTGCCACCCTCCTTCCATCCATGCAGACCCTTGTGTGAAGGAGAGTTGCTCAAGCTGGTCAGATCCTGCCCCACTGGGGTGTGAGTGGGATCCCTTCCAATAGAGGAGGCAATGGGACTAGTCCCCATGGTGCAATCCTGATGGAGATGGGAGACGAGGGGAAAGGCTGTATTGTGATCTGGGCTGCAAGGGGAAGGATGGGAAATAAGAGCCTGGCACACAGAGGGGAGGGGGAGGTGACTGCAGACAGGAAGCTGGTGGCAGGGTACCATGGACATCACTGCACTGAGGGGGCCTGGTTGTGGAGAAGGAATCAAGGGGGGCCAGGAACCATGGCAGGGAAAGGGGGCAGGAGCTAGCTAGAGGGTCCCTGGGGAGATATCGGCGGGCACCCTGATATAGTTGGTCCCCCAGTCATGTACTCACCCCAGACGGCCGTCCATGGCAGCTGCTCCCCCAGGGATGATTTTGGTGATGAAGATACCTGGGTCATCTGGAATGTGGGGGTTGTCAATTCCGCCTGCTATGCTGAAGCCAAGGCCAGAGTTACCCTGTGGGAAATCAAACACCACATCTTTCCATCATGGGCAACTACTTGCTGCTGGCCCTCCCAAAGTGGTTTCCCCCAGCCATGGCTGTCTCAGGCACGGGAACCCTTACAGCATCTGTCGTGCCCCAGGGTGCGTGGCTCAGGGGGCAGAGGAATACACAGCCGGAGGGAAAGCCTGTGCTCATCAGCTGAGGTGCTCGGTGCAGCAGCACGGAGCACTGAACAGATGGAGCAGGAGAGTGGGAGCTGCTGAGGACCTCCCTCGACGCCGTGTCTCCGCCAAAAGACTCTGAGGCAGGCAGCGAGCTGGGGGAATAGGGGGTGGTCCTTGGAGAAGAAAACCTCCCCTTGCTGGCTGTTCCCCCGGAGACAACAATGCTAGAGCTCCCAAGGAGCAGTGAGGCTTGTGCCAGTCATTAGCATCCCATTCCTGCCCCCCTGAACCCTAGGATGCAGCCTCAGCAGGAAGCCAACCTGGGGACCAGCAGTGCTGATGCCTAAGTTTGCAGGATTGGGTGGAAGGGCCTGTCAGGATGGAGCAGTTCTGCCTCCTCTTCCTCCCAGACATGCTTGGAGCACCACTTCGAGCTTCGTCCTGCTGAAGTCTGCCCAGGGGGAATGCAGGGGCTGGGCAACATCTCCAGCCTCATCCCAGCAGCATCCCAGGATAAGCAGCCATGGCCCTGCACCACCTCTCCTGCTTGCAGGATCCCCGTTAGTGAAACACAGGCACTGCTTCCAGATCCATGCTTGATGCAAGTGGACAATTCCTGCTTTTTCTGATCTGCCTTGAAAATCAGATAGCTCCTCACCTTGTTTTCTCATGCGGAAGAGCTGACACTTAAGTCACATCCTATCGTACCTGCCTGCCTCATACACAAATGGGCTTGGGTCAAGCATTCTCCTGGCTGCCCATGGGCCTAATGCTCAGTGTTAGGTGATGGGGAGCTCTGCTTTTCTGGGGGACCTGTGTCCAGGAGGGCCACACCAGAGTGAAGGCTCCTTGGGATCATCTAGCACCAGCAGCCAGCTGGGGCTTGTGCATCTCCCCAGAAATTTTGGGCTCAGCATCAGCTCTTGTGGTGAAGCAGAGGTTTCCACTCTGACTTTATACCACTTATGACACAGCACATGGCATCTCTGGGAATCACCACTGACTCTCACTACACAATCCTCCTGGATGCTCTCCTGACGGCTGGCATTTGGCTAGTGCATGACAAGGAGTCACTCAACAGGGAAAGTTCTGAGGCAGCTCTCCTTCCTCCAAGTTGGATTCAGGCTACCCAGTGCCCAGCTCAGAAAAGCTGCTTACTCTCACCAGACACCCAGCCTGGTCCCAGCAAGGGCAGGTGAGACTATGCAAAATGGTCTCCAGCCATTCATTGTACCCGTCTATGGAATGGTGTGCTCTGACACTAGCTACAATATCTGGAAATTATTTTTATTTTGATAAACCTTGATATATATTTTAAGGGATTTCTTAGCTGGCATCAGGTTTGATGCAAACATGGCAGCAGCTCCTGCTGTAGGCACACGTATGGTGGGTAAATCCAAAGACACATCCCTCTGCAGGCAGTGTTTCCTCAGCTACTGCCCCCAAAACACTTTTGCACTTGCCCTTCTCTTTACAACAGGGACAAGGATTATAATAACAGTGACAGACTAACAATTTTGGGGTACACTGACATCATCTCTGGAAGCCAAACACACCAGCAAGGGGACAGCCTCACCTGCAGGTACTAGGGTGCTTCTGCAGTAAGAGGGAATTGCTGGATCCCACTGAGGATCAGGTGAAGGACCTGGATATGGTACATGCTGGCCCTGGCTGCTAAGCACTGAAATTCCCTCACAGTTTCTTGCTGCTGGAGAGAGAATCACTGCCTGGGGCTTTGAAATGAGGGCAGCAACGAGTGCTGCCTCTCTGTGTGAACCTGCCAGCTCCACCCCTGCTCCCACTGTGGGCTGATGCTCTGAAGAATCCCTGAAAACAAGGCTTTTGCCTCTAAATTGGACCTGGAGAGAGAAGCACTCAGCCAAAAAACGAAGCACCCCCATGCCTCTGGTTTCATCAGGCACACTGGAGAAGTGGTGGGTGAGGCAGCAGCCCCAGATAACCTTCCGTCCACCCACCTCCATGATGCAGAGCCAAGGGGAGGAGGGAGATGACTAAAGGCAGAGAGGAACAGACTAATGAGCGATATGTCTTCCCCTGTGACGCCAGCCACACGGCTAGGCCAAGCCACCTGGTACCAGCGGGGAGGAGGGGGGCAGGAGGAGGAGGCAAGGTGTGCCATGAAGTGGCTCAGGCAACCTTCCACCCCAGCCATTCACTCTCAGCAGGGCTGCACCCACCTCTTGGAGCAAACTTTGGGCCAGGTTTTCCTGCTCCCTCTCCATCCCTGCCACTCCCTGGGTACCAGGGAAAGCCCTCCCTACTCTGTGTGGAGCCAGCTTGTCCCTGGATAAGCCCCATCTGTGGGGGGAGCTTATTTTAGCCACAGCTGGAGTGCTGCATGGCATCAGCTTTGTGTTGCTAACAGACAAGTAGAAGCTCAAGCAGCCCCGCTGCAATCTGGTTTGCTAGAAAACCCCTCCTTGCCACTTAGCATCCCTTGTCTGCATACCCTGGAGTGATGGGGAGTCTGGTGGCAGGGAGGCATTAGTCCCCTGCACTTGGCTGTGGGGTGCAGCTGTATGCACGCCTGCATGAGCAGAGCTCCCTGCACCTCCATTTTCTGGCAAAGGCAGTGACAAAGAGCCTCCCCCCTGGCTCCATGCTGGCGGGTGTGTGGGGGCGAAAGTGTGAACGAGGGAGGTGAGAGAGAAGCCCTCCTCCCTCCCTTCTGGAGGGGTCTGTGGGGGCAGGGAGCAGCAAGCCCATCCCTCTCCATGCCATGGGGGCATGCAGGGAAGACAAGCCTGACACCCCCAAAAGCCTTCAGAGAGAGTGGGGAATGGAGACCAACCTCTCCGCCACAGCTAGTGCAAGGATGCAGGGAGTGCCAGCTGTGCTGGTGGGAGCATGAGTGGGAAGAGGCAGCAAAGGCTGCTGGCAGGCGAGTAAAGAGCACTTACCCTTTCCAAAACAATCTCCTCGTATTTGAACATGCCATCGCTGCCATTCACCTGGGGAGAGGGAGACAGTGCGTTATGGTGCTGTGCCGGTCCTGGGGGGATTTGCTTTTCCCCTCTGATAGCTGAATATTGAGAATCCAAGCTAAAAGCTATGCCATCACTGCTGAAAAAAACCTTAAACACAATCACGCAAGCCTGCCCTGGAATTCAACCGTCCGCTGCTTTTCTTTCTCGGCATGAGCCAAAGCCCACTGACTTTAATGCACTTCAGTGCAAAGCCTTTATTCTCCCAGATCATTTTTCCAGCCATAAAAAGGAACACAACTGAAGGTACAATAAGAAATAACGCCTTCGTTACGCAGCATGTAATTAACCTCAGGAATTCACTTCTGCAGGAAGGAAAGAAAGGGGGTCGGTCCATTTAAAGGACAAAAAAACCCTAATGTCCTTACAAAATAACATAATAAACACCTTTAGCAGCTTACATCTTTTAAATCTTTTAGTAGCATGATTGTGTTAATGGGGAATTCAGAGTAATTTATTCTACCAAATAAGTTGGGTGCAAAGGAAATGAGGTGTGAGTGTGGGACACAGTAAGAGGGGAAAACATTGTGGTGCCCTTATATTAAAAAACAGTGTAGCCTGTCTCAGTGCTGTACGCCATACTGATCTCCACACTTAAAAATCTCCCATATGCAGAGTGTCAAAGAAGGGCTCTGGGAAACGTTAATAGCTTGAAACAAAAGGCATGCAAATGTAGGCTCTAAAATAAGTAATGATGAATGTACAGGTCAAAACCTTCCACTTTCCCCATAAGAAACAATGCACAGGCAGGAAAATAAGTCAGCAGTTTCACTCCAGGTCAGCAAGATCAGGCCATAAACTGCTGCTGAGGTCTAAAATTTAGTAAGATTTGTAAAGCAATTGCCTATTAGAACACTCAGAGCTGTTACAGTCAACAGCAACTGTCTTGGAGAGGACTGGACTCAGCTTAGGAATCTGAGTCACTCTGGGAAACAAGGGATGGGATGCAGGCAGGCCTGCATGGCATGACAGAGGCATCAGGACACAGGGATCAGCAGGACACTCTCCCATCATGCAGCACTGCCTCTGCCTGCAGCCCCTGGACAACATGCAGGGTTCTTCATGTGGATTTTACATCCACCATTAATTGATGGCTTGCAGATTGTATGGAGCTACTTTCTGTATGTGCTCCATACCCTGAACTGGAGTTGCTGTGGCTTTATTTGGACACAGCGCCTCTTATCTGGTGCCACCATGCCAGTTTTGTCCTGCTTGCCCAACTCCTTGCTATCTGCCCCTGTAGAAGCACAGACCAGCCATCCTCCAAAACCCCACAGTGCTAGGATGGAGGGGACAGCAAACATCATTTATGCTAAAGCCATCATCTGACACTATGGAAGGTAACTCAAGTGAGGTGGCTGTGAGGCCCTCTTTATAGGTAGGAAGAGGAAACAGAAGTTTTTCTAGGTGGGAATTATCAGGTGCCCAGGTGGAAGAGAAGTTCTGCATGCCACTATCTGAGATGAGGATATGCCACCTGAAACACATGCACCCTCATCACCTGCCTGGTTCAGCCCTGGTGAGGCCAAAGCAATCCCACACCTTGTTGAGGGTACAACACTTCCAAGAAGAATGAGGATGGGGCCAGTCCAGAGAAGAAAGGTGGGATGGGGGCTCCGGGGAACACGGGCTCAGAGGGTTGTCCCTCCTCAGATGTGCTCTGTGTCTGGTGCCTCTCAGCCACAGGAAGTTTTCAGGGTATGGTTCAGGGTCAGGACATCCACATGCTTCAATATTAGGGTGCTCCAACCCTCCAAGCACATTGGGAAAGGTTTTGGTCAGCTCTTGAACAGGACCCCTCTTCAGAGAAGCACCAGAAGTGGTGGAATTAACCCACAGAAAGATCACCAACAGCTTCAGAGGGACAGAGACTCATGGCCAGTGCCACCTCCTGCCACAGCACTACCCTGGGCCATGCTTCCATGGGCAGGGGGCATCACTTTCCTCACCACAGGCTCCCTCTCTGCCATGGGTTGCCTCTCCCTCACATCCTACCATAATGACTAATCCTGAACAGAGCTGGCTCACTGGCCCGCACCGCCCTCATGGCCTCCCTCACTGCAGCCTCCAGGCTCATCTCATCTCCGCAGTTGGTAGCCTGGTGCGTGGGGTGCAGTGTCACCTCTCCCTGGCTTTCCAGCAACTTGGATTCCTGGCACCCTTTGCTACTACACACATTGTCCTCTCTGTTTGGCATTCAGTACAGTTGCCACACAGCCAGCCATATGCACACCCACATCCAAAGAGGAACAGCACATACATACGTACAGGATGGGGATGTGCAGAAAACTTTGACAATCTGTGAGCCACAGAGAGATCCAGCAATGTGTGAGCCCCATCAAACAAGTGGCTGCTGCTGGCAAGGGCTTGGGGTGCAGAGACGCCCCAGAATGCAGCCCTGCTGCCTGGAAGGTGAGTTTAGGGTATCCCTGTTCCCCAAATCTCAGGGCTGGCAATGCTGAGTGGTGTTTTGCATCACTCCCTGAAAGTGAGTAATGTCGGTGCTTGCTCAGCGTGGTGCATGCTGGGTGCAGCCTGCTCCAGCTGGGCATGCTGGGTCAGCCAGGCCCGATCATGATGTTTTAGCTCTGATTATGTTTCTAAAATCCATGCTACAGAATGCCAGTTAATTGCATAAGGAAGCCAACTGGAGAACTTAATATATACCATGTAACCAAGGGAACAATCCAACAAAGCAAACATTCCAGCATTGGAAAACTGAATACCATTCACTCACTGAAAGCAAAGCCTCCCTGTGGCACCCACTGGAGCTGCTGAGACCTGACCACAGGCTATTCCTCCTCTCCTTTGCTGGTGCCCTGTACTCCTCCCCAGGTCCTGTTTAGAGCCACCTCAGTGCTATGAGATCAGTGGGAGATGCCTGGCTCCATTGCCTCTAGGCAGGGAGAGCACATCCCACCTTGCTCCCATCTCCCCATGCCTGAAGAGCTGATGGGGGTGTCAGGGGCTAATCAGATGTACACAGGGTATCCCAATCCTAAGTACCATCTGACGTCTCATAGAAAAGAGTATGGATATCTTTCTCCAGGCCCTTTCCAGAAAGCAAACCCACCAGAAAGTTCAGGAAAAGGCACCCTTCACTGGCCTTCACTTCCCTTTTCATGTTATGAGCAGTACGTAAATAGTGATATTTAAATCATCAACAGAAGGCTGCAGTGTTAATACTCATTTGATAAACAGAAGTGCACACACCTTTCAGAGCTACTGCAAGCTGTCTGCAGGCTCTGCTGGCCGATACTACACCAGCACACGTGGAATGCACTGTACGATTCTCTAAAGTTAGGATTTGGTTGGATTTTATTTTTCTTTTTCAGTAAGGAGGCCAAATTCAGAAGATTAAGATGGGGTTCCTCAATCCCAAACCAAATAGCACACCAGGCTGCAAGGGGAAATAACCTGTAGGAAGACTAATGCTTGGAGCCACTTTTGGAGCAGGATCTAGCCCATATTTTGTGGTTAGGATGCAAGGGGGATGGGCACTGGCGACTGGTGGTGGAGGAGCTGTGTACCAATATAATGAAGAGAGTCTGAAGACTGGAGGGTCACCCCTCAGCAGTGCCAGCTGGACCCATGGGTGAAAGGTGCCTAGCAATGCCCCATGCCTGCCCCAGCGAGGGAGAAAGAGAGCAGCCCCGTGCCAGGGTAGCACACAAAAACAGGCATCTCCCTGATGGAGCAGGCACTGGCAGCACTGGCAAGACAGCTCTTCCTGCCTGCACATGGCAGGGGGCCTAGAAAAAATAGGTCGATTTCCCTCCCTTCGTTTCCCTGTGTCCACGCATCCTGCCACAGCACCAAGACCTATGTACTTGCTTTGAGCTAACCCCTGGCCTCAACCTCCTTCCGTGTGCTGCACATGGTGTTGCCCTTGTGCAGAGTAAATAAATGCTGCATTTCTGGAAAACCTTTTGCCAAAGGGACAGGGGGATGAGCCTGCTGTCCCTAGGCAAAGGGAAAAGGTTTGAAGCCTGACAGTCCCAGCATATAGCTGGGGGGGGCTCCACAGCCATGTTGTCTGTAGGAACTGGCAGTGGGATGCATCACCACCACTGATTGGGACCAAAGTGTGAGGGTGGCAGTTTAGTTTTGATTCCTGTGCGCCCCCCCCCCCCCCCCAGGTTTACATACAAGTTTTGCCCTGCACAAAGACAGTGGACTGTGGTGACCATCTCTGTTGCCCTCAGTCTTCAGTGACCATGGCCGGGGACCTTTGCAGCAGAGTCAGCACTGCACAAGTAGCTTCTGTGCTCACTGGTGGCAGAGCCCAGGGCTCAGGCCAGGATCAGGCCTTAGAGACACTTGGCTTCCTCAGAGCTGGCTTTTAGAGACTGAGGAGGTGGTGGCACCTCACTGCTGGGCAGTTGGGGACGAAAGGAGGGCTCCAGGGACCCAGGCTACAAAACCTTCAACTCCTCAAGAGCTTTGGAATGACCTTCCCTGCTCACTTTGGGGCTGCTTGGAAGCAACTGTCATGCACCCTGGGCAGCAAGAAGTTGTTTCAGCTTCAGAGATGCAGCTCTGAAACACAGAGACTCTGTCTGCCATGGGATCTGTGCTTCTGACGCTCCATTCCCCTGCTATGGACCTGCTGGGCAAGATACACCAAGTGGTAAAACTGTGAGCAACAACCTGGAGTTGGCATGGATGATCCATCCCTGGCACCTGTCCTTATCCTTCAAAGGATGCTTTTAATACAGAAGGAATTTTATAAAAATCTATTTGGGTTTTCACACCCTGGGGCTGCTGGCCTCTGCACAAGCCACAGGCAGCAGAGCTGAGCCCTGGCCCCAGTGGTGAGTGGGACCCAGTGCTGCAGCTTGTATCTTATGGTGCTGCTGGTGCCACATGCTCTTGGGGATGGAGGTGGGTGGACAGAGAGACTGAAACATGGAGCAGACTTCTTTATAAACAGCCACAGTCAAATTCAGCCCAGCAGCTAGTCCAATCAATGCAGCTAGAACAGGAAGGAACTAGACTACATCCATCTGTTTATCATTAAGGAAAGCACTGAATAGTTAAGTAATTAAAGAATGGGAAGATGTGACTTTAACCCTTCCAAATACATACTGTATCAACAGCCTTGATCTTTTGGGTTTGTAAAAAAACCACATTTCCAGATTTGCCATTTGGCTGTGCTCTTCTGCAGCAAGCCCCTGGTGTGGCTCCTTTGCTGACATGGGAAACTGACGAATGAGAGGTGTTGGCATGTGTTTTCCCAGGGAAGGAAAGGATGGAGCTAGTGGTCCCTGCTCTGCCCAGCAGATGACAGCTACAACCTGTCCTTCACATTTGACCATCACAGGGCAGTTCTCCTCTGGCATGTGCTGATGGGGTTGGATGGATGGGGTAGGTGGCTGCCATCCCCAGGGTGATATTGGTATTTTCCAGGGCTACAGAGCATTCCCTGAAACCCTGTCAAACCCACTCCAGCAGGAAGGGAGCTTCCATCCAGTACAGCAAGGAGCTGCAGCCAAGGTGCAGGGAGAGAAGGCAGGTGGGATAAGGGACAGAGTATGGGGAGGCAGTCAGGAGGGCAGGAAAGTGGAGTGCACTGCAGTGGGAGGAGGCAGCCACTGGTCTCAGGGGAGGGTTTCCTGCTGCTGGCTTCTGGAGGGCTCATGAGCCTGCCTGGGGTGATAAATCCTATCCTTGGCCCTTGCAATCATCACTCACTGCCCTTGGGCACACAGGCAGAGAGGAGGAACAAGCATGGCTGAAGCCTGGCAAAGGATGTGGCGTGTGTGGCTACAATGGCAAGCAGCAAGCAGGCAATGTTCCTCCAAGGGAGGAAGGGAACAAAACCAGTGTGAAAGCAGACCTTCCATCCAAGGATACCTCCCTGCCATGCCCACAGTACACCTCTCATTTGCCCCAGTCCAGCCTTGTGGTGGGTCCTTCCCCTCCAGGAGACACTGCCTTTTTCTAGTTCACTGTAGAATGGCACCAGCCAGGTGAGTGCAGAGAGCATGCTGGAACACAGCACTATCTTGTAGCTGAGGTGCCCAGCACACTATGAGAAGCCTCCAACCCCACAAACATCCTGCTATGCCATGTGTTTGGAGAAGGAATCCTCTGGGGATAGCAACTCTCTTCTGCCATGTTCATAAAAGGCTGCTGAACCCAGGACCACCATGCCACCATCACCTTCTTCCCCAGTGCCAGGTGGCTTCGGTTCGGCACCTAAGGCATAATTAAACCATACAGCCAGGGTTGCCAAGGTCTCAGCTGAGCTTCTCTTCCCTTTTGGAGACCTGCCCCACCAGCCCACCACAGCTCTGATGCACACTGACCTCACTACAGGCTGTGAGTTAGATGTGCAGTTCTTTACAAGAAAGGTTCCACCACCAGAAGTCACCTGCATCTCTCCACTGCAACGCCAAAGACAAACCAACCCCAGCTCTGTGTCCTGGTGCTGCCTCATTATTGTGGAAGACAGCTGAAATTTGCTCCATCAGAAGAAAATCAGGTGCAAAGGACCCAGCCTTGGCAAGCTGTCAACTGAGCTCCTTTTAAGGAAAAAAGGGAGAACACCCCACAAGCATGGAGCCTGTGCTGCAGAAATCCACACTGACCCTGCTCCTTCCATCCCCCTGGCAGGAATGATTTGCAAACGTTCTGGGAAGGCATGCGGCAGCGTGCAAAACCTCTCTGCAACAAACCAAGGAGGATTATCTTTATACCATGCCAAGAATGCCAAATACACTGTGGATGCAAACACAGTCACCAAGCACTGCTCAGCTGCTGGCAGCCTTTGCTGGGAAAGGAGCAGCATCTGATGGGTCGTGCTGCCCTGAGGACCAGTGGGCGTGATGCCAGTGAGCACCCAGAGAGCTCTGCCTCCCTCCTGAGAAGCCAGGGCTGCTGAAGGAGGCTGAAGTAGTGCAGGAAGGTAAGGGATGCCCCAGCACAGTCTGCATGAAAGGCTGAGGAAACGTCTGTGTGGGTAACCCTGAACGCCCAGCTCCCCCTGCTCCTCTGATACCTCCTTACCCGACATTGTGCCCCTCTGAGTGACTCCTGCCTTGTTACCCTCCCTGTGCTGCCACCGCCAGCATCACTTGCTGTTATCCTTGGCTCTGCTTAGCATCACCCAACCCCAGAAAGGTTAGGGGGTGGGATGTGCTGTGGGGACATGGCACAAGTACCATACGTTCCTTTGCCACCTTGCTGGAGCCTTCTTGGGCTAAGGGACCCTTTCCTGCACTGCCAAAAAGGAAAAACACCTCTTGTTCAAAGGATGTGAAACAAACCAGGAGACTTACAGAGAGCCCTTGTTCCAGTGAGTCTGTGTTCACGATAATGGGAGCAGGATTGGCCTGTGAGGAGACAAAAGTGGGATGTCACCAAGCTGAGCGATGAACCCAGCTCTTCACAGTGCACTGCCTCTCCCCTGGCCATGCCACCACAGACCCTCCAGGCCAAGTAGAAGACAGCAACTCAGGAAGGGCTCTGTTCTTGTCCCTTCAGATATCAAACAGCCCTGTGACAGAAGCAGGGCCACAGCACAGCTCTGAGCATCAGTCCTGTCCTTAGGCTTGGTGTCCTCCCGGCATTGGGTCAGAATCCCACCAGCACCAAAATTTACTTGAAATCTACATTACTGAGGGATTAATAAATACAAGGAGCATCTCCTCAAGGCCTTCATGCACCTTCCAGTAGCTTCTGCTGCCCCTCCTAAGCACAGGACACCATGCCCTGGGAGAGGTGGCAGTGTTTCATCACTCATTCTCATTACCCCTGTCGTAAACTCTCTGCTCAGCTGCCTTGGCTCATCCCACACACACCACATGCATCCTCTCTCTTGCAGGGCTCCCCATAAACCTTTCTCCAGGTCCACTTTCTCCTGGGCTGCCCTCTGCCCATTAGCACATTGCACATGATCAAAGGGGCACAGGCGCAAAGGACAAGTGCAGGCAGGGGCAGGGAAGGAGGGAGGAGGAAGGGACTGGGGATGGGTCGTTGGCGGGGTGGGGGGTTCCTCTTGGTGCTGCTGCTCCGGAGACAGAACCGCGGGTGCTGCAGATGTCACCGTGCCCACTGGGCCACCCTGTGCCGCTCCAACCTTCGCGCTCCATGAGGCCAGCCTCCTCCTCCTCCTCCTCCTCCTCCACCCTGGGTGAGGCCCTCGTCTCCTCCTCCTCCTGCGGGACCGGCCTCGTCCTCGCTCATACCTCTTGTCCCCCTGAGCGTTCGGCTCGTTCGGCTGCGTCCCAGCGGGTTGCAGGTCGGGGATATTGGCAAAGTCATCTTGCTCTGAGAGTCCCAAAACCAGGGATAACACCACCATCCGGCCTTCCCTGCCCAGGCGGCCCCGCGGGCAGCGGGAGAGAGAGAAAGAGAGAGAGGAGAACACGGCATCAGGCAGGGAACCAGCAGGAGCGGTGGGACCCCCGTGATCCCCCCCCCGAACGATGAGGGGACCCCGGCTCTTCCCACCGGCTCCTGCGCAGATGATGATGTCCAGGAATGGGTGCAAAGGGCTGTGGGGAGAAAGGTGTCAGCTCCAGTGAGGATACCATGGCCACCCCTCTCCTCCACCAGTCCAGGCAGGGAGGATGCCAAGGTCCTGCCAAGGGGTGAGAAGGTGCCCGGAAGGGCGAGAAAGCACCCAGAGAAGTGAGAAGTTGCCCAGAGGGGTGAGAAGGTGCCTGGAGGGGTTGGGGACAAGGGACAGCAGGAAGGGAAAGAGGTCCCAACATCCTTCCTTGGAAGAGGAGATGGCAGTGCCACAGCTGAGGCTCTTTGCCCCACCCTGGTGCCACCGGCACAGCTCTGCAGGGCCCATAACCTCATTTGCGCCACGGTGCCGGGGAAGCAGGCGGAAGAGTAAACAGAGTAAAGAGCAAAAGCAAAGTTAATGGCTTTGGAAAGCGGTGGTTGTAAATGGCAGTGGCTCCTCCGTGGGGAAATAGCACACTGGCTTGGCAGGGCAGGGCACGGCACGGCTCTGCCCTGACTCCCTCCACTGCCAATTAAGGCTGGAACCAGCGCTGATGCTGGGTAAACAGGGAGGAACGTGACCCCAGGGATGGCTAATGAGCCGCAGCTCGATAATGAAGCTGGTGAGGAACCTCAGGGTGGGAGATGGCAGAGTCAAGAAAGGCACCGACCGGCTGGCAGGGGGGAAGGGGGGGTCACGGTCGGTGGCCAGACCTGGGAGGGGACCCCTGGGACCTGAGCATCCCCCCTCCAGGAGTCCTGGGGGGGGGCACAGAGGCCAAGTGGGAGCAGGAGAACCCCAGGGAGGATGGAGGCAGAGTGGGGGGACAGGGGCTCTGTGGAGGAGTGACAATGTCATGTGCTGAGATAGGGTGGCAGCACGGGATTCAGATCAGCGCTCGGTGTTTGAGGTTTGCAGGCCAGCGCTGATACAGGCGATGGGGTTAAGCCAGATTAAAAATCACAGGACTCCGTCAGCCCGAGCGGAAGGCAGCCTGACAGGCAGCGCTATCGGGGCTAAACAGACAGTCACCCCTGCACAGAGGCCCCCCCCCACCTCTCTGGTGCAAGGTCACCCGCTGGGGTCCATGCTGGTGGCCGTCCCATGGGCTGGACCATCCCTGCACTCGCTGGGGACAGAAGGGCACCTGAGCACCCATGCTGCGGCGGGTGAGCCATGGGCAAAGCAAGCTGGGGGAGCGTGTGGGACCCTCCC
>JAAGNO010001998.1:0-24758 GCA_033439905.1 Ceryle rudis
ATATTATAAAAAAAAAACAACCAACCAAAACAAAACAGAAAAAACAGAGATAGTAATGACAATTTGTTTAAAAACGAGGAACACAGCATTGAACTATTTTTCTTATAACACCTAATAAAAAGAATCAACAATAGAAGCTAATGTTCTTTTTCCATGTGTGAAAAGATAGAAATTAGCATCCAATCAGAATCCATAAGAAAAGAATGCTAAAAGGTTATTCAACTCCAAAACTAAGCGAAGTTTAACCTTACAAATCTAAGAAAATATTAGGTATACCAACTAGGTATATTTTCTTAAAATCAGAAAGAAAACTTTGGAAACATGAGACATTTATCAGTGCCCCACTAAAATCTTGGATACCAAATTTTGGGAAACATGCAAAATCTTCAGCTTGCAATCATCTGAGTAGTAAGAATGGGAAAGAGAAAAACTCTGTGGTACAAAAGGCAAAACTTCATAAGTGAAATGATAATTAGAGACTAGATTTTATTTAATTGAAAATACTTATTCACAAAACAGATTTTTCTGAATTGAACAATTCTGTGTAAGTAGTAGGAGGATGACCGGATGGTGACATTGGGAATATGATAATCTCTGGATCATGTGCAAAACCATCACATTATATATACATGTAGGGGAAAGGATGAAGTGCCTGGACAAGAAAGAGAAGAAAGCAAGCAGTGAGGGGGTTTTCAGTTATACAATATTCATCCCAACAAGTAGAACATTTAGTGCATTAGTGAAAAGATTAAAAACTAATATTAGGAAGCATTCAAATACAGTACAGGAGCAGAAAAAAACTCTGAGGAATACTTCAAAACAGGAAAGCCAACATTTGCATATGGAATGAGTGGCAGTCATTCAACAAACACTTTGATAGAAAAAGTAGCTTAAACATTTTATATATATATTATTTATTTTTAAATGTGACAGAATGAAGGAGGGGAGGCTTCTAATTTATAGTCTCAGCTACACACAAAATACCAATAGAAATTGTAATCTCAGATGGGACTAGTGTTCCCATCTAGTAAGTACCAGCATGGTATGCAGAAGGTATCTGTTGACAATAGTTCCTTTCAAGTGGATAATAGTTCACTGAGTTAATTATTTATGATAACCAGTTATGAACATAACAACTGTTTTTGCCAGCAACTCATTTAGAAACTGTGGATATTTAGCTTCTTTCTCCACTCACTTTTCAGACTGGCCAAAGGTCTTTATGAAGGAATGATGTTGGATGCTGAATGTGGAAAGGCCCTGAGACTTCCTTTAGGGAATACTGTAATGACAGCAAAGGCTTAAGAGCAGCAAAGAAAACAAATAGTTTTCTTTCTGGGCTAATTTAAAAGTAATAGATAAAATCCATTATAACAGACGCTGTAGTTAATCCTCAGTATGAGAAAGGAATCTATTAGTGTTCTTAATTTATGCATTTCTGAGAACATACCACCAAAAGAATGACCATAACAAGAAAGACCAAAGATCTCTCTAGACTAATATGCTGTCTTTGGTTGTGATCAACTACATGTACATGAATGAAGAAGCGGAGCAATTTTTGTAGTTTTAAACAAAATTTTACAGAGCAGGTCTAATTGACCTGAGTTATATGTGTTTGTGTTCTGCTGTATCTGCTGTGCCCATTATTGGGATATTTTATTAATCTTTCTTAAGTCCCATGTTGGAAAAAAACCTTTTATTTTAAAAAGACCAAACCAGAAGATTAAATGTACATGGTGCACAAAGACTGCAACCGGTCCATGTGACTAGAGGCCCTATTTCCTTCTGTTTCCCACAACTACCCATATCCAGCCATTTTTTCATTCTCTTCTTGTAAGCTCAGGATCGTCTGGATTTTTTCAGTGATCATACAACATATAACCCTTTCCAGTTATCTTTTATAATGTAACATACCATAACATCATGTCTCTCATAATAAAAATACATGGTTTAGGTAACGCAAATACTACATTAAATAGTCTGTCCCTGGCTGATTCCATGGCTAATTCCATTTATAGCATTGTACTATATCAGTTAATTATCCCACTTCACTCACTTTTGTCACTCTCTAGAGCAGATATTCTGTAAATAGCTGTATCGTTCCTGGGATTCACTTGTATTGTAGCAGCTGTGCCTCCACCTTCTCACCATGCCATATTTTGATGAAGTAGGATCTGTATGTTCTGAAACTAAAGCTAATGGACTTACTGTACTTAAATCTCCTTCATTTCAATGATTTCTTTGTTACTGAGGTAGCTCATTAAATGAGGCAAATCTATCTCTACAGTGCTGAACAGGGGCTGTCTCAGACCCACCCAGTATTTCATCTGGCAGGTGCCTACAGCTACTCCTTGTGCCATCTGCATACTCAGGCTGCTCAAAACCAAAATTACCATATTCTCCTCATTTCTTTTACACAGAGGAGGACGCACTTCAGATATAAAACAGTTTCACATGGGCACCGTGATGGTAAAGCAGGTTGAAATTTCCTGTTCTTTACTGTCCTTCAGCCACTACTATCCCTTCCTACCTTCACATGCACTATAGCTTATTACCCCATTCAATTACTGATTCATCAGACCAGTGATAAGATTATAGTTGGGTTTTTTTAAAAAAAGGGGGCAGGAGTGGGTGGGGGAGGGTTTATGTAACTCAAAAGATTTCACAAAATTAGTTTAGCACAAAAATGGTTGAGTCAGCATCACTGAAGGAGCAATAACATGTGAAAGGATGGAGAAAGGAAAGGCAGAAAGCTCCTGTGCTGCTGTGAGGAAGTTTGGAGGTGGAATTTTACTCTGCAACATTGCTGGGGAAGTGAGCTCTGGGAGCCAGAAAGGTTTTGCTGTCTCTCTAAAACCTTGAAACACTCTCCTGAGATGCTGTGATGCATTATCAGGAACTGGAAAACCTTAAGGGCTTGAAAAACAGAAAGGGCATCCCACCATAGCTCATCCTCCTGACACTGAAATCTGGTCTTGACTGTTTTATTTGCTGTGAATTTCTTCTCTGAGGATAGCAATGTCCCAGACATAGGATCTCCATCTAGTTCCCCTTAGAAATTTTACGATATGAAAGATCCCACAAAAAAAATTTCCCTCTGTTTCCTTCATATAATTTATTCAAGTTGTATCCTCTCTTGTTATCTGTTTTCAAATCAGGCTGCAATGAGTTACTATGGTCACACTTGGGTGTCACATATTCAGACAGTTTACACTATCTAGCATCTGTAATATTTCTGCAAAAAGACAATGAACCCTTCTGATTCACACTTGCTCCTTGCATTGCCTGTCTCCAATGGCATAACATCTTTGTGTCCCAGGCTGTTATATTTCCTGTCCTTCCAGAGCAGAGATGGGAATTCAGAACTGCTGTTGAATACCCTGTTTACCAAGATTGGTGGTGAGTTTAAAATACTGAAAGCCTATAGTACTTGCACTGAGCAAGTGAGTTCAATGCACCTTGTATCTGATTCTTTATGTTTCTCTTCTTGTGCTCATAACAGTAGCAGGACTGCAGAAAAGGTCCCATCCCCCTGCAGTGCATCCTGAGGTAGGGAGTGTGAATTCTGAGCTGTTCAGCAGCAAGTTCTCAGCTGGTTACGCATCAGCACCTTGATCCAGGATGGAGGCGTGCTGATAAATCAAAGCTTGCCCTAATTAGCTTTAATAAAAGCTATCTTTCCTGGGGAATTAAGAAGGTGCTTGCAAGGGTTGCAAGAAGTCCATCATAGGAACTCTTTCCAAATGTTATGATATCTGGAATACTTTGTGTTATTTATGTTAATATATTGACATTAGCACAATGAATCCCACTGGTTTCAGTAAGCTTCTTGGAGTGTAGCTGCCCAGTCCTTCAGAAGCCATGAAATAGGGGAACAGTAACAGGCCAGTTGCATGGCTGTCTTGTAGTGGAGATATTGTGGTCTGTAGGTCAGAGTGAGCAAGCATACGGTGTCATCAAGACATCCTCAGAATAGTTTGGAATTACCAAACAGCCTTAAGAAAGTGAATTAGAAAGCTCTGGTTTAGTCATCCAGTAAAGCAAGAAAACCAGACAAGAATAAAGCTACTGGTATGAAGACATGTCTCTTCTCTAACAGGCTACTTCAGTGTTACCTTTCAAAGTGCCTTAAGCTGGCAGACAGCAGGTATCTTGGAGGAAAAAAAGCCATGAAGTAAGTGTGAAAAAAAGGCCACTTAAGAAAACTAAACTTAGAAGATCCAGACATCTGTCTTCATCTGCACATACTGGTCATGGAGACAGAAAATCTGATGAAGTGACACAGAATTGTCAAATTTGGGCTTTTATTAACCAAACCAAGTTATGCATTCCCTGACTGGGGATCCTTTACTGAAAATGCCCAGCCTTCAGCCTTCACAAATACCAAAGAGAGTTA
Source organism: Ceryle rudis (assembly GCA_033439905.1). Taxonomy (NCBI): domain Eukaryota; kingdom Metazoa; phylum Chordata; class Aves; order Coraciiformes; family Cerylidae; genus Ceryle; species Ceryle rudis. Next base: position 4,394 of record JAAGNO010001998.1, read on the forward strand.
AATGTTATCATAAATTATGTCTTTCATGAACAATTTTCCACATATGCTATATCTCACATGTAGATGTTATTTCCCTCCATATGGGCAGGAAAAACCTGCCTCAGCTGCTTAAGAGCACTTAACTAAAACATCAGCTGAAGCAAGAGACTCCAGCTGGTTGAAGTTCGACTTAGATGCTCCAGTAGCTCATGGGACAGAAGAAATTCATGCATGACCGTTGAAGGAAACAGGAGTTAAAAAAAAAAAATAGACTGGCTTGTTTTCACAGTGAACAATACAAAAATCTAAATCTAAGAGCCAGACTTTGGATAGGAGAGGGTGTGGGGATTCATTGGCCAACAGCTGAGTCAGATGGCAGAAAGCACCAAACTTGTTCTTTTAATAACGTTTTTCTGAAAGTCCACAAAGTTTATTCTTCCACCTTGGACCTTCACTTCAGAATGTCCCTTTGTCTAAAATCTGTCTTTCAAACCAGCTATCCATGTATATTTGGTCTGAGGACACTACTACCAAGAGCAACCTTCCCTTCTTCAGAGCAAACAGTAACTGTTGATTGTATTATAACCTACCAATTAATGGGTTTTAACTGGGGCCTTAAGGTAGATTCATGGAATCATAGAAATGTCTCGTGTTGGAAGGGACCTCTAGAGGTCATCTAGTCCAACCCCCCTTCTGAGAGCAGGGACATCCTCAACTAGAGCAGGTTGCTCAGAACCTTGTCAAGCCTCACTTTGAATGTCTCCAGGGATGGGGCCTCAACCACCTCCCTGGGCAACCTATTCCAGTTTTCTACCACCCTCATGGTAAAGAACTTTTCCCTTACACCCAATCTAAATCCACTCTTTTCTAATTTAAAACCATATAACTGTGAAAATGCACTCAGTGGTGAGAAACTTGGTATATTTCTACATTAAAAATATTTTATAAGCATAATTACATTTATTTTTCAAAGTAGAATAGCCTTTCATGAGCTATGGCTTGAAGAAAGATTGTAGCCTGTGCAAGTGGAACTGAATGGAAATGAGATTATAGATTACTGTGATCTAAATCATTTAATCATTCCCTTTTTTTCTCCTTCTTTCCTCAGTCATATTGTGCCTCTCTTGCCTGGGTAAAGGTTATTCATTGGATAAATACTAGTTTTTCATTCTGAAAAGCTTTTCACTGCGTTTAGTTGCTACTGCATTTTTTTTTTCCTAGTCAGCTATTGTTTAGTATAAAGAAAAGAATTTTTGGAAAGGAAAAGATTCAGACTGTAGTCATTTGTGGGTGCTATTAAACTGACATCTTGGTTTGGTCCTTGAATATAGTTTTAAATGAAGAAGAAAGCTTAGCACTTTTATTAATTTTTATTAATTTTGCTGTCAAAATTAGCCAGCTCTACTCATCATGATGTGCTGGGACTGTATAATGGGTGCTCAGATGCCAGAAATGTAAGATAACAGCTATATAATAGGTTGTCTAAAATAAAATATTAAAGACAGGTGTTTTTTGATTAAAGAAATAAAGGTCTTGATGTTCCAAAACCACAATATTTCTAGCAATTACAGTTCTATGGAAGTACTAGGTATTGTTATTATCAGTAACAGTTGTAAATAAGAGAATTCTTGTCAGGTAGTGTTGAAGGTGCCTTCTTAGAGTAAAAGATTTATTTCATCAACACCATATGCAGATTTATTTACAAAATTGAACTTTAAATAAAACATTAGGAAAAAGCTCATAGGAGAAGTATAAATGATTGCATTCATATTGCTTGGATTAAAGTTATACCAGTTAGCTTCAGTATAAAAACTGATACACAAAATATTACAGCAAGTCTTCATGAGCCTATGTTGTATATGAAATATTCCATTTATAGAGGCATATTTCTAACAATGCCATTTATAAATTTTTTTTTAATCATTTTTTTGCAAGGGTTTACTTCACTGAGTGCTGCATCAGACCTTAAGTCTGGTTCTGTTTTCTTCGGTAAACTAAATGTGTCCTCAGTAGCAGTGAAAAATATACATCTTCATTTGTTCAAAAATTGCAACCATCATCTTTTGTTGTATATTACAGACCTCAATTTTTGTTGGTAAATCTGGAATTGCTGCTCTGGTGAATTTTTTAAGGGAAAAGTCACCCTTGGTGACACCATGGAAATTCAAGCAGCTTCTAGACCACCTATAGGCAGTTTATGGCCAGCCTGGTGTGGCGTGTTAGGGGTTTTAACCACTGCCTGTGTGCAGGGGGACACCTCTGACTTACAGAGGTCATCTGGGCTCCATATCAAGAGACATCAATCAGACTGGCCTGATCAGAAGAGCTGCACTGTAAAATTCAGGCTTAAGATCACTGTTTTGAAGACAATGAAGTCAAATAAATTGATTCATTCCATTATCTGTCTTTTCCATAAATATATAATAACCACTTCTGGGAAGCATTAGTATTCTGCTGCTGTGAGAGGAGGGACACCCACAAGCCTTGTGTGGAATAATGTATTTGCACACCATTGCTCATGAGCCATTTCTTAAAAAAGGCAAAATGAAAATGCAATTAAAAGTAGAGGGGTTTTTTATTGTTTTTACATTTTCACTGCATCATTTAATAATCCTCGTTAGAGAGGCTAGGAGGCAAACAGTTGGATATGCCACTGGAAAGATCATGGTATGGGCACAAGGCTAGCTAAAGCTAAAATTTCATAATGAAAATTATGGCCATTTACAGTGCATCCCCTCAAATATTTTAAAAATCGATAAACATTTTCTTGGCCTCTTTACTATAAGACAGTAAGCATTGTGAAAACTTGGATTACAGGTACATCATAGCCTACTGCCTCCAGTGTTTAACCAGCCCTGTAAATCCTACTTACAATTCTCTTGAATAGGTGACTAGTAGAAAACAGGAAAAAAAAAAAAAAAAAGGCAAATGTTTAAAAAAATAAGAATTTGGTGGTTCTCAGCTTGGAAAAGTTTCTTGTAAATCATTCATTAATGCTGTATGCCTGAGAGGAAGGAGAGCGCTTTAGACTTTTTGCTGTCTTTTCCTTTGAAATGTAATGAATAAACTGCAATCTGAAACATTATTCTAATCTCAGTTTCAGCAACTGGAAAAAACTTTCACTGATATTTATCACATCTCAATGTCTCTATAAAGCTTGAAATTCATAAATATTAAAATAGAATCTTATCAGTTAAATGCTTCATTTCTCAACAAATATAGCTGCTGGTTATCACTCAAATAATTCATTAAGATTCCAAAATAGCTGCATGGCAAAGGGGGACAGCATTTATTCAGTATGATATGAAATATAAAAATATCTACATATATACCTCTTGGAAGATTGCAGCCCTTTAATTCTTGCGGCGAATCTTCAGTGCATTTTTCCTTTGAAAACCTGTGATTTAGGAGAGCTTTGTACTTTTCGATTCTTGGCAAAATTTGCTTTAGAAAAGTACCATGCTAGCTAGAAAACACAGATCACTCCCAATTTATCTAGTTAAAAACAGCAGCTGGGCTGCGTTCTGTTCTAGTTTTGAATAGTACTTTTCACCCTGAGCTATCCCATACATACTCACAAGTACCCCCCATGTAACACTATTCCCTGCTGTTGCCTCAAGAGCCTATTTAGGGACCAAACCAAGGATGTAGCAAGGCAATTCCAGCCTGGTGCCCTGGGTGCCTGCTTTAAAGTCTTTGTGTTTTCAAAAAATTCCTGGGTTGCTCTCACACTGCAATACAACTATTAAAGAGGAATGGTGAGCTTTACTGAGAAAGTGCTTTAGGATGAAGTTTCTATCTCGGCACATTACGTCTCTAGTTATCTTCCCTCCTACCATCCTTGCTAACGTACCCATATATCCGCTCCCTTGCTGTAAACAGTTATGCTCTATGCATATCATGAGGACTCGCAAAAGCTCTGGGGTAGTCCCAGCAGTGTGAGTCAGCCCACAGCGTGCCTTCCCGAACAAATGCCTGTCAGCCTGCTGAGGACAGGCTTTATGTAACGCTTGTCATTAGACGAGTGATCTAAAATTTGCTTTCTCAAGAAAGCCTCGTACATTGTGTCTGCAGTGTTAAGTGGATTTCTTAATCTAAGCATTCCCTTCTCGCAGGAGTGTGTCACTTTGTATTCTGCGGTCCTGTGCTCACATACATAGCTGTAGCTTCTGTATGTTTCTGAACAATTTATGAACACAACAAGCACAAGTGATTTGAAACATTCCTGGTGGGATTCTTAAAGATTTCTACATTGCTTAGCCTGGCTCTCACTCATACTAGTAGGATTAGGTTAACCATAAGTGGTTTTGAAAGGTCACTTAGAGGCATTTAATACTTTCAGGAAGAAAAGTCCTGTAGGAATGCCAGCAGTTCTTTGTTATTTCAAAATGTATATTTTGTATTTGCAGTTCACATCTCATTTTAGAAAATATTGCCAGTGCTATACTGGGGAATGTTTACTGTGCTGATATTTAACTGTCTGCCAATAGATGCTACAATCAGTAGGCAAGTCTTAAAACCAGGAGCTCTGAGTTCTTTCTAGTTCTAAAGATTTATCATATGACCTTCAGTTCAGTCCTGCTCCTACTTCTATAGGTGAACAATGGCAGCTTTCATGCTCGGGTGATAGAAAATAAAAGGGCATTAAAGCTTCTACCTCACAGACATGTCAGATGCGACAATAATATTCATTCACCTCAGAGCTGCTACTATCAGACATGATATTCTCAGGTTCTCTGGTTTGAACAACATGGATTGCTTACAAGCTCAGGACAGTTTTAAACATGGGTTAAGATCCCCTGACAGTGGAACTTACTTTCAGCAGATGTCAAATACTGTAATGTTTGGTCATACTATGACCCCCAGCAAGGTAATACATTTGTAAGTAGCAAAAGAAAAATATGAATTATGCTTGGTTGTCTCACAGTTAAATAAGCTTTGCTAGTGCAATTTAGCTGGGGCATAGCCCATTGTTTAAAAGATCTTGGAATACTTTCATGGCAAAAATTTAAGCCATCACTTACATCAAATGGAAACCGTATAGTAACAAATTATAGAAAGCACTAGATGAAATTAGTCACCTGTCCACCCCCAGTAGAGGTGGCAACAGTCAAGATTTATTCATCAGTTGTGTAATTTATGAATAACTGAGGTGATCTTCAAGTTATATGACGAGGATTTCTGTCAATTTATGAGTTTTCCTTGAGCAAGAGTCCTCCTAATATGCATTATATCAAGATTCCCTATTTGTTAATTTTTATGTATAGATAAATATACTTGGAGAGTAAATGAGAAGTGCTCCTGTGCTGGTAGGGGGGTTGGACTCAATGATCTCTGGAGGTCCCTTCCAACCCCTACCATTCTATTATTCTATGATTCTACACAGGAAACCAGAATGTGTTAGTGTTTATGTTTTGAAGACAACTATAAGCCTGCTATACTCAGGGCTACTAGAACTAATGCTAGCACCTTTACAGTGATAAATAATGTTTTCCTCAGTTTCATTAACTTGTAGTACACCTAGGAATGCGAGCTGCTATTATTTGGTGTGAAAGGAAGTTGTTTTTAAAAGGGAGAACACGGAATGGTTTCTTTTGTTCGTGTTTTTGTTTGGTTTGTTTTGGGTTTTTGTTTGTTTGTTTGGGGTTTTTTTGTTGTCCTTTTCTTTGCACATTGAGGAAATGTCAAGTGAAGGGAGAAATGAGACTGACTTATCAGATACTGGGGACTTTGTTTTCTGATTTTTTTGTTCAAGTAGAGTTTACCCAGAGGTGTTTTTTATACTATAAATGTTAGGCTGCAGATTAAATCTGTGCACTGTTCTTCTGGAACAACAGGCAAGTTTGAAAGGACATAAAAGACATGAAGAGCATGGAGAAAAAGGTGAGTCAGGAAGGAGGAGGCTTGCTAGTGAACTTTGAACAAGGGGCAATAAGTGTGAATTAATATCTTGATGTGCTAGTCCCCAAAAGTTTTTGAGAAAAGAGTAGTGGAAGCAATAAATTTTTCCCTGTTTCATGCTGACCGTAGCAACTTGTTTTTTCAGTTTTTGCAAGCATTGAATTCCAATGAAATAGCTTGTTTCTAATTCTGCTTGTAGCACACAGGAAAGTGTTGATCAATATTACAAATGGTGGATCTTATTCAATTGTTTTCACTGTTTTCATCATAATCATCTTCAATAGATCTGTGCCCATTGTTAAAAAAGCAGATAGGAGTTAAGCCACTAAATGAAATAGGACTGAAATCTATCCATATAAGGAATCTAGCTTCGTACATACATTCCAGGAGGTGACACATAAAATGACTGCTGTTGGTGTCTCTCAGAAGTGCTGGTTTTTAACCACATAGCATAGCTTCGAGAGAGGAGTGAATCTAACTTCTTTGTACATTATTAAGCTTACTCTTTGCAAACACTCTTGAAGTACATGGAGGATGAGATGAGAACTGAAGAAGAAGAAGGTACACTTCTTTGGAAAATGCAAAATGTTAACATATTCTTAAAACAGATACAGAATAGATAGTCAGGCAAAGGAAAGATGGAGTAATATTTTTGACATCATTTTACCCATCTGTAGACACTCAGGGTAGATCTATTGGGACTCTATGAAGCAGAAAGCAGCCTACTGCTGTCCCACAGGAGCTCTGTTGAACTCCTAAGGTGTATAGAGAGGCAGAAAGCCTGCTTCTGTTTCCTGTGTTGGAGAATGAAGAGGCAACGTCTGCTCTGACAGTAAGTGGTCTTTTGCATGCACTTATTCCCCAGGGCATCGAATGCGACTTTCTCCATCTTGATGACAGTCAATCTCCAGGGATGCCAACAACCCTTCAACCATGGAAAAACAGGGGACATCTGGTGTTAAAACTTTTATTTATTCATCCTGTTTCCTGTTTCTCTGCTCTATTGCTTAAATAAGTTAAAGAAGAAGGGACGTATTGGACTGCAGAAGTGATTTTCCATGACAGTTAAGTCCAAAGTGTCCAGTGGTATTTCTTAGTGGTGTTGGAAAGAGTTCTCCATGGTCACTATTTCAGTGTTATTATTATTATGATGATTATTATTTTTTCCCCATCTCAGAACCAATAGTGGAGATATAATACTGGTTTGTGAGATTTTCTCTTGATGCCCATAACCCAAAACAAGCATGCTTACAGATGCATAAGAATCTGCAAATGGCAGTTGTTCCTTCATAGTAGAAGAAGCAGTGGAGAGCAGAGCTTGAAAACCTATGAAATGGTCATAGTTCTATTTCCTATCACACTGAGAATCATAAAATCGTAGGGGTTGGAAAGGACCTCCGGAGATCATCAAGTCTGATCCCCCTGCCAAAGCAGGATCACCTAGGGCATGCCACACACGACCGCATCCAGGCAGGTTTTGAAAATAACATTAAATTAAAAGGTATTCAACTGCTATAAAGCAAACATGTCTGAGTTCCCCAGCAAATGCTGTTAAGAGTAATGTGTCCAGAAGGTCATTTTTTCAGGACCTGCGTAGATCCCAAGAACATAATAGGAGCTACATTTAGAAAAAAAAAGATGTTTAGTTTTAGATGTTCTGGGTTTAGTAGACTCATTTTTAGCAGCACAAAGTAATTGTAATGCAAATTAACTACTTGTCTTGAGGATGCTTCAGGCCTCTGAAGGTGAGGTTGTGTCCAAGGACACAGACTCAGATTCAAGGACAAATGGCGATGAGTTTGGAATACCCTTACCCTTATGCTGTAGATCTACTTTCCACATTGCTTGCAAATTTTAGCAATTTTAGATCAGACTTTTCCAATGTTTTCCCAGTTTGTCTTTGGAGATTGACACATGATTGTCAGTTAACATAAATTAATCCATATACAATGGAATTTAAGTTGATGAGTTTGAATTTTAAATTGCCTATATCATCCACTGTTGTGGAAAGTGTATATTGTGCTTCTTTTAGAAACTCCATGACATTAACAATAATGGTACAGCAAGTGTATACAGCAAGGGTACAATCCTATAGTGAAGAAATTTAGACCACATCTTTCAATATAATTTCATTCAATGTAATTTCATGCTCTATTTATGGCCCTTTTAATTCCTTGTCTGCAGCAGTAAAAACACTAGCCAACCTCAACATTCATAACATTGTTTAAAACATAGGAACATTTAGACTGCTGATGTAAATTGCTGGTGGTGCCTGTCCATGCTGTGTGTGTCTCTGAATGAGTACTGGGGGCTGTTGGAGGACTTAGTAGCTGTCTGAAATTGGAGAAAAAAAGTGGAAGGTTCTGTGGTGAGAGACCCCACATGCTTCTGCAGAGAAAACAGAGATATCTATACTGAGGATATATCACATCCCAGTAACAAGGCCAGGATCATTAGATAGCTGCAGTGAAAGATGGTATACAGCGAGATAGAAATGCAGCTGCCACTTATGAACAAGCCAGGAAGCACATTGTGATGAGGGCTAAAATGTACAATGATTTCATTAGAATTGATGTTTTCACATAATCAGAGAATACAGTGCTGAAGCTTAAAGAACAGTTCAAATACTGCGAAACTTGGATGGACTGGGGGGAGACAGCAACTGCGTTCCCTTTGGGCTGTCTCTCTTGCTAAATTAAATCAGATACAAGAAGGATTACCTCTGATCAAAACAGTGGTTCCTGTGTTCATGTTACTTAATACTAAACTAAGCTGTTGTTTTTATGTAGTTCTTTGTGAATTTACTGATAATATGAAAGTTTTATATTCAGAAATGCTGAGTGTCTAAAAGTGTTTCACATCTGAGTTGGATGATTTCAGAATTTTTGGCAAACATAGGACATTTTAATGCATAGCCATCTTCTATTAGTGACTCTAATATTTGGGTTAAACAAAAGGAAATCATTTAAATGAAGACTTAGTCATCATTAAATAACTGAGAAATAAGAATTCTAAAAAAGGTTTCTACGTTGTCTCATACTGTGTAACAAGTTTTGCACCAGCTTTTGTTCAGTAGTGTTTATTACTAACTGTTTTGCTCTAATAACTTTGGAACTATATTAAGAGCTTGATAGAATAAAAACAAAAAGGGAAATATTTAGATAATAATGACAGTTGGGAAGTACTACTGTTCTAGGGTGGAATCCAGATTAAGGCATGTACCTTTGGGTATGTAAATCAGGCATGTTCCTTTGTGCCTTGTGTACCCTAGTGGGTTCATAGTGAGCACAGTCCTTTGCAGTCTGCTCTAGTTAGGTATGCATTGGTCAGTTGAAAACATCAATAGTACGTGTGGAACGCTGTTATCTGTTCAGGGTCCTGTTCAATTGACATACTGAAGCAGGTGTAGATGACCACAGGAGACCCTCAACTGGGGAAATTCTTAATAAGTTTAGGTCTTGATATGTCTGGGCAGTTCCAAAAAGTAAAATGGCATCATCACTGACTCGAGATTTATGCTGATTTTTGATTTATGTGAATTTTCATGTCTAAATCTTTACTGAGATGGATCCTTCCCATGGGTAGAACTTACCTGGTATTTCTCTTTCACAGTGTATTTTTACAGATGATGGTGGAAAGTGTCTTTGTGACATTTAAAATTTAAATCCTGATCTTTGATTTGTTAGTCAGTTTATCATTTACATTTAATGAGGTATTTGCCTACTGAATAGAAGACAGTTGAATAATTCCCAAAACCCAGCCTACTTTCCTATTACTAATAAGTAGAAAATGGGCACAACTCATAATGTGTTCAATTATTTCTGTAGCATCATCTCAAATACATGAATGAAATTTATACTTGCAGTCACAAGAGAGCAACCTCAAGCCTCTCTGAACTGCCAAAGCTGTATAAGCAGTGTTGGTGGAAGTGAAATTTGGGACTTGTGATTTCAGTTGTTTCTTTAGACCACAGCTTTCAAAGAAATGAAGGGCTTTAGGAAAACCGCTTGATAACTGGCAGCTCCCAAAGGATGCATTATATCTTTCCCACATGCTGTCTGATATAACTTGACAGCGTCAACACTACTGATGGGTGTAAAAAGAGGATGTAGCCCAGGAACAGGAATTGTCACTGATTCAGGCTTGTAAAAGGAAACCCGCAGGAACTGTCCTTTCCCCACACAGACATCTGTTGGAGTTAATGTTGGGTTTCCCTTTACCTTTTTCACTGACTTACTGAGGAAGTGAGAACATTTCCTCCATATAATGATGATTATTATATCAGTATAGGGTGATTCTGGTGACGCAGTTGTGATTTAACATGCTGAAAACTTATTTTCCCCTCTATAAAAACTGTCATATATAGAGGAGAGTAATTTGCTTATTATCCACACTTCAGGACTAGGAATACTCCCATGATTTTTATTTATTTTTTTTTTCTTTTACCCTTGATAAATTAAAGTTAATGTTTTTTCCTCCTACATTTCATAAGTATTTTACTAGATTGTCTGATATCATTAGTTGCAAAATTAAAAGCACACAGAATTACCAGCAGTGCAGATGACTTCTGATGCTGTTGTTTTTGTCATTATGCCTTGGAAACCTTTATTTTAATGTATTAGCATCTGCTTCGGTGTTCTCCAAAGATCAGTCTTGGGTATTTCTTTTTGCTTACAGCTATAGTGGCAATAAAATTCCCAGTCCTCTTAAGCTGTACAATGCATAGTGAAAGTTAGAGAAATAGACACTGAATTAGTGGCTCTCAAAAGGGAAAAAAAAAAAAAAGGTTGGATTTTGGTGATGAATGGACATTTCGTTAATTTCTTTTTTCCCGAAATCCCTTTAGAATTATTCAAACTGGGTCTTCTATTGAAATATCATCAAATATATGATAACTAGTAGATTGAAATATACGGAGAATAGTCTTCAGAAAGTATGGCCCAAATCATGAATAAATTATTTTTCCTTATTACACCATCAAATGTTTCTTCTGTTTAGCAAGCATTAGATAGCTATAAATCACTGAATCACAAGAAAAGGTCGAGCTGGATGGTCCAACTCTGTGGCTAAGCAGGGCCTTAGGTTAGGTTATTCAAGGACCTGTCAGGTCATATCTTGGAATATTTCCAGCAAGGGCGATTCCCTCACTTCTCAAGGTGGACTCTTCCAATGTTTAATTATTATAATGGTGAGGAATTTTTTTCTTATATCCAGATGGAATTTCCCCCAAAGCAAGTCATGTCCCTTATCTCTTGTGCTGCCACAGTGCATCTCTTGAAGAGAGCACCTCCATCTTCTCTGTAACAACTTTCAGGTGTTAGAAGACACTACTTAGATGCTCCCAAGCTTTCTTTTCCCTAGGCTGAAGAGTCAATTCCTCCAACCTTTCTTAGTCAGGTTGCCCAGCCTCTAATAATTTTCATGGCTCTTCTCTGTACTCTCTCCAATTTCTTAATATCTCTTTAGATCTGGAGCAAGGTTAAATCTGGACCCGATATTCCAGGTGTGGCCTAAAAAGTGCAGAGTAGACGTGATATAATTGCATCCTGATACAAACCAATTCATCAGAAGCAGTTTTTGCAGAAAACAAATCCTAGAGGCTAGTTTCTTGCTAAAATTTATTGGACTGCATGTTTTTCCTTTGATTTTTAAGTAGATATATGACTAGAACTACTATAATTTTGTATGTGGCTGGGTTTCATTAGTTTTATTTTCAGTGCAATTGATAGAGCCATTCATATCCACTCATCCTGTTGTTTATCACTTGCTTTCACCAGTGTTCTTTGACCAACAGTTTTATCTTTTTACTTACATTTCAGATGCTGATGTAGGTGGGTTTTTTTATGGAAGGATTTATTGATTGATACAAGCCTTTTGGGCTGGTCTGTATTTGTCCACTGATTATATTGCAATGTTTCAGAGAAAGGTAAAAACGATTTGCATTGCTGCACAATCTTTCAGCCAGGGTTCATAAGGCATTTTACAAACCACAAGAAGCAATTTCTCACCTGTGTACATGAGATAGGCAACAATTTGTGTCACAAGTGAGAAAGCTGAAGTAGTGGTATAGTACGATTTGGAATGAAAAGAGGAATAGTTCTATCATTTAATCTGATTTATCTGATCTCTTCCTGGCTACACAGAGCACTGAGGGACAACACAATGCTTTACTGTTTACCTTACAGCCTTCCCTGTACTTCCCTCATGTAGCCTGTCTTCCCGTTGATTCTGTGTCCACCCTGCAGTTTAGGACTTGATACTACCCTGGAGTGAAGCCCTCACGGGCAGAGCAATGAGAATACTGCAGTCAAGGAGGGAACATCATCCTATGCTAGCCCTTCCCAACTTTCCAATGTTTATGCTGTCCTGCTTTCCTCCCACCTTCTTCAGTTTCTTCCAAATTTCCTGCTGCCAGAATGTCTCTGCCCCATGAGACAACCCTGAGCTGAACAAGGTAGAGCTTACAGACCATCCCATGACATGGTGAGGACACATTAGTGACTGCAAGATGCTAAAAAGAACCACATCCACACATGTAAGATACAGGACCATGAAGTCCCAAACACTCTATTTATAGCCCAAGTGTTTACAGTGAATGCAAGGTGTTGCAAACCCCTAAGCATAGATAAGTACAATAAAACAAAATCATGGCTATTTCAAGCCATTTCTTGGCTTCTTCCCAGGTAGGTTACAGAACATTTCCAAGGTTTGTATATTACATATTAGGTCTTGGTTTGTTTATTTGTTTGTGGTTTTAACACATTAAAACAATAAAAGTGGCATTTTAAAATCTGAAGTGTGGATTAGCCACTGTCGTGAGAAAGCTTTGATTTTTCAAAGGCACACACCATTCATACAAGAACCTATATCAGGGCCAGATTTCAGATGTCAGGATGTGTAGTGATATACCTAGAAAAATCTTACCTCAGTAGGCTGGAGTCTTCAAATATCTTTTCTTCTAACTGTGGGTGCTGAGATCTTGTGAAATTTGGGGCTTACCTACCCCTTTGAGAAAGTGATCAGTATAGGCATGACAGTTAGCTGGTTAAATGATCCAAAATGAAAAAGTACTTTTGTCTTCTTTAGAATATATAAAGTACCTGAAAATTCTTGAAAGTATTGTAGTACCAAAAAATGATTGCTATGCTGCACAGTCTCTGTTTCATGTTGATTATCATTATGCTCCCTTAATTTCTGGACTCCAAGGAGGGAAAAAAATAAGGTGCTATTAACTGAATATCATATAGAGAAAAACAGCCACCATGAAAATTGATATTCAGAGCTATCCACAGCAAAATTATCTTTCACAAAGACTATGCCCTGGTCAGATACAGACTAGTTTTACCCTTTATGCTTGTAACTGTAAACGTGCACCCAGCACTTTCAGCTTTGTACCTTCAGCCATCTTTGCACTGAGACTGATACTCTTGGATAAACCTTTAAATTATTTATCTCATTCAATTAATACAATAACCTTGGATGGACTCGAATCATTTTCTTAACAGAAAAGATTATACTGTATATTACTTCTATAGCTGCATTGTCACAAATTTCTACTGGTCAACAATTTATTGGGAAAAAATTTCTCTCTTCATGAAAAATTTGCAGTCAGATGATTATGTTTATGAATTTCTTCATACCTGATATAGTTCAGTGAACAGATTTTGTGATCAGTGTAGCTCTGTATTGTTTGCCAACTAATGACAGCAGGTGTTCAGGCAATTCTATGGAACTGATTTTTATAGCAGGTCAGCTGTGTAGCCTGGTATTGTTGCTTTTTCCTCACTAAACTCATTAAGTAACTAGCTAATTCTTTGTTTAACTTGCATCCATCTTCAGAGGCAGCTAAGGGCTTTTCAGAAGGATGGCAAGATTCACTTCTGCTGCCCAACAGAAGGGGATGGGACTGGTGAACATTCAGGCTGCTGCAGCCATAGAATGGGAAAAGACTGGAGAGAAGAATAGAATCAGGATAAAAAGCCAGTGAGGAAAAAAACCTGCAAAATTGCATTTGCTGTTCTGGCTGTTGGTAAGGGAGGTAAACAGTGTCTGTGTGAGAGAGAAGAAGGACCACAAATATTACTCCTTACAGCTCTAATTGTGCTTCAGATCTTGATCCTTCCTTTAATCAGCACCAAATAGGGTGACATACACAGCTATGGAGACAGAACTATGGTGAGGGATGAGGCACATTAAGAGACAAAAGCCTGGCACTGTAGCAAAAGTGAACCTTAACAGAAGGAATGATGAAAACTCAGCTATACATGAAAATCAGGAAACACTTGTTAGTGGGGATTAGAGTTGGGGTTGTTGGTACATGCTTCTTACTCTGGTGTCCGTTAAACTTTTACTAAAGCTTTCAGTGAGGGATACATAAATGAAGGCAGGCAGAAATGGTACATGGAAGCATGTTTGTCATGGGAGCAGATGGGAAACAGGCTTGGCATGACTTATTGTGCATAAATATATTGTTAGTTTCCTACTGTTGTTACAAGCAAATGAATGATGTAACCCTTCCCCTTTAACAAGTTGTCACTGTTTTCTGCACAGACATAATATTTGGGATTTTGTCTGAGTACTTGAGGAAAATATTAATTCGTGTGGGAATTTGAAAAGGTTCAGGGTCTACCCTGAGCAAACTGGGTGATGTGCTTGTGGCATCGCATAGCATCACAGGCTGTGGTTTGACATTACAGGAAATGTCTGCAGGGTTCTGAGTACTGAACTAAGCTCCCTGCTGCCAGATGATGTAAAGCATTCATGACCTGTAAGCTTAGGCTGCTGATTCAGTCATATTCAGATAATTTGACTGGTTTTGTGTTTGTATGGCACTCTCTGTGCCCAAGACGTAATTTTATGCCAGATCAAATATCATCTGTCCTCCCACAGCAGGCATAGAGCCAGCAAAATGCATAACAGCAGCAGAAAGTCTGTAGCACAAGCACTAGCTGGTTGGTTGGAAAGGTAAGTGTTTATCCTTTTTTGGTCCATAGTGAATTTGTCTCTTGCATTTATTTTTCATCACACAAAGTATGCTTGATGCCCCTATCAGGTGTTATTGAAGTAGATTTATAGGGGGCCTATACATGTGTTCATATTAAATATTACTCAAATTACCACTGATCCCAAACATTGTGTGAGCTCAATGTATCAGGTGCATTGAACCATAGAATCAGATGATCTAGCTCCAACACCCCAGCCATGGGCAGGGACACCTCCCACTAGACCAGGTTGCTCCAAGCCCCATCCAACCTGGCCTTGAATGATTCTAGGGATGGGGCATCCACAACTTCTCTGGGCAACCCGGTCCAGTGCCTCACCACACTCATGGTGAAGAACTTCCTCCTTATATCTGATCTAAATCTACCCTCTTTCAGTTAAAGCCATTACCCCTTGTCCTATCAACATGTGTTTAGTAGCATGCATTTATGTCACTGTTGGTTAATAGAAGTCAGAGATTTACATACCAAATAACAGTATTTGGGCATATTTGATCATATATTTGTTTGTTTCCTTGTCTCTCAAATTTTATTGGGATGACTGAGGCACAGCAGGCCCAAATAGTGGGCATTAACTGAAAGAATCAATGCCCACATATCTGATCCTAATCTTCTGGTAGCAGCTCCCCACCTGGAGTTAAACTGGCAAAGCTGCAGCTCTAAGTCTGTAAGCAATACATACTAGAAGAGGGCAAAGGTGCCAAGAAGTACAATTCATTTTCCAATGAAGGCATGCCATTTGTGAACAGGATTTTCTGCATTTTGACCATCTCCACTTCTTTCCTTGTTTTTATCTACATGGGGGGTTTTTGTCTGTCTTTGACCTAGACAAAAGGAGCAGAATTATGCCTAAAGAACACATTTGTTTTTCTAATTCCCAATATGAAACAAGGTTTATGCTTGACTTTCTTCTCTACTTTTATGCATTTGATTGCACTATGAAATTCAATACTTTGGGTTTGTTGGATATCATAAAATAACTCTCATCAATGAGTCTTTTTTCTTTGCTTCAGTCACAGCATGTGTATGATTTAAAAGTTGCACCACCCACATTGTCCAAAATTTTGCTATGCACAGATGCTCAGTATATTGCATACCTCCATCTGTGGCAATATAATTAGCTGGAAGAAGGTTTGAATTTGGATTTAAGGTATTGTATTCTGGTTCAGTTTGGAACTGTTTTCATTCTGCTGAATCAAGGGGGCGGGGGTTCTGACATTTAATATAGTCTACTCTTAAAATTTAAAATATTTCTCAGTTTAAGCTGAGAAATAAATCAATCCCATTTGAAGTAGCATAACCTGCAGTGCCCACACCTCTTAAGCACCCAGTAATTCTTCAAAGACATAATATATGCATGTGCATTTGTATTAGCTGTGTTGTTTTTTCATGTGAAATAAGTATTTGAAAGTGATACAAGTACAGTAAATATCTGCTAAATATATTTCTAGAAAGTAAATCTGTGGGTGTTTGCCATAATAGCCATAATTCTTAAATTTTCAGTAACAACTTTTATCTGAACATTTCGAAGACTTCTAACAACCACTGAGTGATTAAATTTTTTAAGAAGCCTGCAGAATTGTTATTTCAGCAAGACAAGGGACAAAGAACTGTGATTTGCCCAAACTCAGCAAAAGCAATAGGAAGAAAATTCAGACATCCTGTTCCACATTATTTTACCCACACTCATAAGAGAAAACATAGGAAATGCCATTTTCAGGAAAAAAAAAACTTGAAAAATTTATTGTAGCTACTTACTAGGTTAGATACAGTGTTCTGTAATAAATTGTTTTTCTAAACATAGTGACAGTTGACATTTTTACTAATAATTTTTATTTTTCTCATTCCCTAAACAAATAGATACATATTTTGAAAAGTAAAGTAATTTTGCCCCTATACTGGAACCTTACCAAAGACATAATCAAAATTGCTATTTGATTGTTGCAAAAATACACTTTGCTTTTAAAGCAACCTGAAAATTCTAATATCTACCTGATCCACATCAAAGCAGCATTCACTGCATTTATCATCCAGGAAAACATTCAAGTCAGACTGTGTTCTTTATAAGGTTTCCCACACTTGGTACTATCTTTGCCCAGTCATAATCATACAGTCAATCTTTCTCCAATAGAAGAAAAGGGTAAAAAATCAGCTCAGTTAAGAAAAGGTGAAACTCACTGTGAGGAAGAGTGCAGTAGGGCCAGCTGTGGTACAAGTTTGGAAGACTTCTGACAGGAGAATAACAGCTCATGTTATCTGTTGTAGGTCTTCAAAATTAAAGTTACTAGTCATAGGAAAATTAAAAATAATTTTTAATATCAATCTCTGCATCTGGTCATAAAACTCACCCCCTTTAGGACAAGGACTCTCTGAGTTGAGGACAGTATTTAGAATGTCATTTTGAAACTAGGTGATATTCCCTCCAACAGCTTGAACTGTAGTATCTACTTCAAGTTCCTCTGAACTTCAGGGAGTATTATTGAAGTCATTGGGGTGCTCCAGCTTCTCCTGTGTGATGTTTCCACCCATCTCTGTGCTTCACTTTTCAACTTCCCTGCAGTGAAGCATCCTGAGCAAGCTTCATGAGGACACTTCACTCTTTGTGCTCCAAGACAGAGCCTACAGCATGTCCTTAGGAGACTCCAACCTGACAATTTTCTTTGCAACCCAATCAACTCCCATCTTTCTTGAAACCAATCCTTATCCTTCTTTCCATTCTTGCGTTCATCCTCACTTTCTCTAGGTTCCTGAGAAGCAAAAGGAGAACTTTGGTGTAAAAAAAAAAAAATGTTACAACCTTTTTGGGTGAAATATTTCTCATATTTCTGTCCCTAGTTTCCTGTCCTCACTTTTTACTGTCTGATCTCAGATATACATATAATAAGAGCTTAGTTCTCATGGATAAAAGCATTTTCAAAATCTAAACATAAAATCTTGAAATGGAATTCCTAGTGACTGGCTTAAGTGCAGTACCTCAGAGGCACTCCAGTGCTGTACTGGACCCTTAATTAATTTGTGTGTGTTTGACAGTACCACCGTTGTTACCTGCCTTTCAGTATGTGAGGTACATCTGTCACATTCCATAGCTAGTCATATTCTAACGGGTGACTCAGTTATTTTTAAAATTTAAAAATAATTCTGTTCAGAGACATTGTGGTAATAGTTGATAAATTCACTTCAGTTGAAACATTACTTTTGTAGAAACAGAATAATTTACTTTGGAAGGTGGTTTCAGAGAATTTAAAGGGTGGCAATTACACAATCTGTTACATTTTTTTACTAGATTAACTGCAATTTTTCTTACATTTAACTAGAATTTTCCTTGCTGCAGCTTGTGTCCATTGCCTCTTTTCCTATCACTGAGAACCTTCAAGAAGATTTTGACTCTGACTTCTCTGTACCCACTCACTAGGTAGCTAAAGAAAGCAATTAGATCTCTTCTCCATGTCTGACTAGTCCAGCACCCTCGACCTCTCCTTGTGTATCAAGTTCTCCTGCCCTTAGCCAGGCAGTCTCCAGTTTATTAATGTCCTTCTGCATAAGACAGTGTTCCAGATGGAGCTTCATGAAACTGCAGAGCAGGGATTAATCCCTTTTCTTAACTCGCTTGCTATGCTCTTAATAGTACAGTCCAGTATGTAGTTAGCCTTCATCACTGGAAGGACTCAAATTTGAGCCCATTTAATTGTGCTTTGTGCTTTCCATTACCAGAAGATAAGAACAGTAGAGTTTTAAAAGGTTGATGAAATATGCCTGATGGCAATGAGATTGTTGGGTTTTCTAGTGGATAATGCAGATTGCTTTTTTTCAGATGTTTCAGGTATGATTTTGCAGGAAGGTTACGGATCAGCTTGTAACACAGAGTGGAAATTTCCTATTTCAAACATTTAGATGTTTGGCAAGGTATCCAGAGTTTTTCTCTTGATATATAGCATTACAGAGTTGCTAGCAGCATTTTGATGCTTGTTTGCTAGGAACCAGGCAATTACACTTTTTGATATGAGTGTTCAACCTGATATTTTTAGATACACCATTAAATTTAAAACAGTATTCTAACTTGTTACCACAAATTCATAAAATCATAGAATCATTCCATCTTCTTAATTATTCATTTGGTATTATACTACATTAACTCGTTATTCTACCATATTAACATAGAATTTTCTGGTTGCTGTTGACTTCCAGCATCTGTTTTAACTTTTCTTAACAAAATCTGTTTGGACCCAAATGCACCATTATTTGTGTTAAACACGTAAGATCATCTTTTTCAGGAAGATTGATAAGCAATTAAATCCAGCAATTTTTCATTGTTATTTCAAGTTTCAAAAACTACATCATTGTCTCATACTTGTTCAGGCACCAAACATTACATTTTATTAAATTCACAAACAAAGGATGATATAATCTTCAGTGATGGCTGGGTGATTTAGTCTGACATGTCTAAACTTGAGTTTTGATGACTTTTTGCTCAGCATTTTGGAGCTATCTGTTACTAGTTGCATTAAAACAAAATAGGGTTACACATTACACTTCTAGCTCCATAAGCTAGAAGAGAGTTCAGTATCACCATTGTGTGAAACAAATAAGTAGAACGTAATTACACAACAGCTGAGTTGCATTTGCATTTACATTTTCATTTAGATAATGGAGGTCCTATCCCACCAAGTGTTGGGTGGACAGGTCTCTCATGTAGAAATTACTGCTTCTAGGTTCACAGTGATAAAACATTGAAGGGTAGAAGTAACAAGGATCACTCAGGTAACACCTGATCCAAAGGTACCCAAAAGACTGCATGCATACATTCAGTCTAGCTGTAAGTTCTGCTGCTGAGTGGTCACCTGAGTTTCACATGTGTTCCTGTGATTTTTCAGGTCAGCTTGCGGAGCCTATAATAAAACACATGCTACCTCTGTTAATGGTGCATGAACAGGTTGCACAAGACTGTGTGGGTGACACCCACATCTCTGATAACCCCGTAGACAGATCCTGGAGGAGTGTTGGCATAGACGTGGAGTTCAGGGCATCCTTTTGTGAAGCTTATCTCCCTGGAAGAAGTGATAGTTGGGATGGACAGGTTTTGACTGAGGGCTTCATTTAATTTAATTTCATTCATTATGTTCTTCCTTTTTCCCTTTTCCTATCACAAGTAGGAAATCAGAGAAGATAAATTGTGACAGGTCAATCTAGGTTTAGAGTGCTCTGACTGTGAATTGCTACAAATGAGAAAGTAGTATGCAGTCAGAGAAAAATACTCCTCCACCTTCTCTGCTGCTCTTCCTGTGTCAGTGATGAGCTGAAGAAAGAATGACATTCTTCGTGCTACAGTAACAAATGACAAAAGTGTAAAAGAATCTAGTGACCTTGTTTTTAATAATACATTAAATTAGTTTCAGGAAGTATGGGATAGAAGAGCAGATAGTAAGAACATTCCTCTTTAATAGTTGTATTGCAGTGTGATCTGCTGGAAAGCAGCCCTGTGGAGAAGG
>JAAGNO010001998.1:37668-53675 GCA_033439905.1 Ceryle rudis
TATTATTTTGCTTTAAAAAAAAAAAAAAAAAAAAAAAAGAAAGGAACTCTCCCAAGATGCCCAAGATGCATAGCTGAAATTATAGAATAGGCTTTTTTTATTATTATTCCCAAACTTATGGAGAGAAAGGGGAGAGAAAAATTATTTGGGCCTTTTCACTTGCTTGGAAATGCCTTGTTTGCATGGAAGATGGGGTTCAGCTCACAATTAATGTCAGGTGTGGGCATCAATTTAAGATTAAGGTTCCTAAATTTGAGTTCTTCCATGTAGATATCTGTAGTGATCCAGCTCCTACTGCAGCAGGGGAGTGACACCCTATGTGGGTGATGGACAGCAGTGACTGACAGACCAGCACAGCTGGTGGAAGATCTCGTAGCAGCTGAGGTCAGGTGAGGTAGTTGGGGTGTCTCATGTGGTACCAGCCTCCAGTGCTTAGGTAACCAGATCTTATCCCTAGTCCTCCTTTACTGTCAAGAATGAGCAGTTGTAGAACAATTATGATCCGTGTGATCTGTTTGAAGCATCTACTAATTTCTATATGTTGATTATTAAGGCAATGTAAATGACTTGGCCAGATATACATGTCTTCATTGTAGACGTTGTAGAAGTCATTGCGTCACCAAATCTCAGCCTAAATATGAAGTCATGTTAAGCAGTGCAACCAAAGTAATGTGCTCCCTAATACTGGAGAGTTTATTTGTCTTCTTTTTAACCTTGCAGCACTTTGGAGTTCTTCTGCCTCTGCACTGACTAGTTGAGCTTTCTAAATGACCAGAAGCTGAAGCAAACTAAAAAGCAAAGCAAAATAAAAAAAAATGCTGGTGTGTTAGTGACTTGTCAGGTTAATATCAGACCTGTCAGAAGGGAAGGTAAAGAAACAAGGGAAGGAGTGCCCTTTCTTAAAAGCAGTAAATGTGATGTTAGCTCTTCAGAGCTGTGTGAGATCTTCCCAGGTGATCGAATCTGAGCGAAGTTGTGGTCAAAGAGCAAAAGGAAAACAGAGATCAATCTGTTAAAAATATGAAGAATTTATGTTTGTTTTAGAAAAGGAAGCTGAAATGAAATGAAGATATGTCAGTGAGGCAGAGGGCCTTTTGAAAAGCTCAGTACCAACCTCTTTAATTGATATCACAATTAAATACTGTGAAAATAATTATGTCTCTAGCTGAAAATCGTGACTTAAATGGAAGAAAAAGTGCTTATCAATACTTTTTTGAAGCACAAAGAAAGAAAATAGTGAGATGATGTTGCTTCTTTTAAGGTCATATATTACTAATACTAGGGGATGGAGTTTTCCAAAAACATTCAATAATCTGATGTTAACAGGAGCAGAATTAGACCAATAGGGTATGGAATCAAAGAACAGTTCAGGGTGGAAGGGGCCTCTGTTACAAACCCCCTACTCAAAGTGGAGCCAACTCTACTAGGCTCCTCAAGGCATTCCTCGTCACGTTCTGAGTATCTCCAAGGATGGAAATTCACAGCATCTCTGTGTAACTTGTTCCAGTGTTTCACCACCCTCAAGGTGATTTTTTTCCCCCGTAGGTTTAGTCAGAATTTGCTCTTGCTGCACCTTGTGGGTTTTGCCTCTCATCCTTTAACTGTGCACCTCTGAGAATGGTCTCACACCATCTTCTTTAGACCTTCTTATTATGTAGCTGCAGACAGCAACAAGATTCCCTCTTTGCCTTTTACGGTTGAACAAACCCAAATGTCTCAGCCTCTACTGCATGAATGCCTACAATGTGGTTATTTGAAGTATACTATATATGAGAAGGCAGATCTCCTGCTGTACTGAGTAACTAAATTTTTGAGGAGCCAGCCTACTTTTATCCTGAAGCCCTGTAAAGCTCTGACATGACTTATTACCAACTGTAGATGACAGAAGAGATTGTGCATTGCTTGGTTAACAAAGAACATCTTTATTCCATGTGACTGCTCCTTTTATTGCAAACTTTACTGTAGCAAAGAACAAACCACATTGCTGCTGCCTGCTTTTTTCTTCCTTAAAGTATCATTAATTAGTTCATAATAGTAGCTACACATCTAAAATGCATTTCATATTATCATTCCCAAAGTACTTTAGAGGATTAAGGATTAAATTATACTTGCTAAGGTACAGAGGTGCAAAGGGCACTAGGAATGACACAGAAAACAGAACAGAGCATGTGCTTGAGGAAGATGAAGAGCTCACCCAGAGCACTCTTATGGTAGTGCCAGTGACTTCAAGGAGGCAATACTGTGAGGGAAGGACTCTGGCTGCTTTCTTATACTTCATGCATTCTGGAAGTTCTCATATACATTGGGATTTTGTGTCTTTTTGCTAACTAATTTAGATTAGTTTAATTTAATAGAAAATATTTGAAGCAGATTTCGAGGGAGTCTTTAATCAAAATGCTGCTTGTGAGACACTAAAATGGTTACAGTATGAAAAAATCCACCAACATTTAAATAAACCCCATATTAGGTGAACTCAAATTATATTTTCAAATTTATAAAAATACAGCAGGAATAGGTCACAAAACCTTTCAAATCAGAGAAGTTGTGTTAAGAATATGTTTATATTTTACTGGTTTATATTAAGAAAGTTACCATTGTCAGCATTCTTTGAATCATAAATCAGAGCTAATTTTTTAATCTCTTCTTTCCCTCTATAAGTTTATTAGTGCTTTTTTTTTTTTTTTTTTTCCCCTGTTTAGGAGTAAGTGTAACACATGACAGTTGAAATTGCAATATTAGTTAACTTCTAATTTCTTCCCAGTTCCTCTAATTTTTCATGAAAGAAATTTATCTCCACAATTTTGGGAGCTGTAATACAAACTGCCAGGACCTGGGATCCACAAGATTAGGTATTTAGACACATAAATGTAATTACCTGCATCCCTAGCATAGAAGACACATGCAAAAGGATGAAGAGGAGCTGCAAGATTATCCGAGCTTCCAATCTGAGTAAAAAAAAAAGAGAATCTATGAAAGTTTTGAAAACAGAGTACAAGATGTTGCTATACAGTAGAATTCTACTACTATGAAATTAAAGCTTCTTCTAAACTAAGGAGCAAGCAGTCAAAACTCATCCTTCAGTGTTTTTTAAAGGAATGCAATGTTGCAATTTTCCTAGGATTCAGTTAATAGTCTTCAAGGCCATGCTATGGTCTTGGATTGCCTACTCTGCTATGCCTCTCTTGTTGTGTGGTCTTAATTTTTGCACTGGTACTGTGCTGCTGTAGACAAAAATTGGTTAGAACAAAACTGTATTTTCCATGAAGGTAAAGTCAAAGATGAAACTTATCTTTGAGAAGTTTATTCATCCTGTTTTTATTCTCTGACATAGAGAAATTAAGAATTCGGCAATTTATGGGCTAATTTCTTTCAGTGGTTATTAATTTTAATATATATTAAAATGTGTGCATTATTTCCCATGTGGAGTTTTCTGTCTTCCAATTCCTAATCTCTTCTTTTCATGCCTTTCTAAATGAAAGTAGTTAAATATCTAATATTTTGTCCCATGAAAGTGGCTCTATGTTCCTTCTCTGGTTTGTCTTTAGAAAGATAAAAACCTTTGTAACAAATTCCCCAGCTCATTAGCTGTCTTTCTTTGTGGCTTTTTTGGCTTCTGCCCTAGTGTTTCACTGTCATTTTTGGACAGTGGAATTTCAGTTTAGTACCAGTGTCCTCAGTACCCATATACACATTTCTTGTCTGCATTTTACTCCTCTTTCTGCTCAGTCTAAGCACACCTAACCTATGTGAATTGCCCAGACATTTTTGTTGTAAATCCCTATTACAGTCACTGTTTTCAAGTGTTCATAGCCATGGCTTTCATTCTTTGTTTCTGTATATATCATATTAGTTTATTATATATTATCGTATTCAGACAGATTTCATTCAGCTGGGACTAGCTTAACAAATGAACCAGATCATGAACCAGGGCTGTTCTCTAACTGTTATTACCTTTTCTACTAGCCTTTGTTCTAGCCCCAAATTAAGTCAAAACAGGTGTAATTTTCAAAACCATTGAAGAAAGTGCCAAAAAATGTGTGTTCTTGTATTTGTTCCCCTGAAACCCCACTGAAAATATCTTTATTTGATTTTTAGACTCAAGTTATTTCCTTGTAAGTTAATATGGTCTTTACTTCTACTGTATGACACAGAGCCTGTAGTGTTCTAACACTTCACATAACACTACACTATTAAGCTTAAAGAGTTTTTTTAATTGGTTATCTTTTTAATTCAGGAGTGAGGCTTTTTTTGAGAAGGCGTATTTTCAATAAAATCATGTGAATAGTATTACATTTCCATCCTTTTTTTTTTCTTTTTTTGGTCATTACTTTAATTGCACTAATACTAATCCAACTACTCTGTTCTTACCCCAGCATCTTTTCTGTCTATGTGGAAAACAATTCTTTCAGACTGCTGTAGTTTCCTCAGCACTCTAAGGTGCACTAAGGAGGAAAGCCTGTAAACCACCTGTATCCTCAACTGTCACTTCAAGAACTCTTAGACATTAATTAATCATGCCTGTTTATATAGAATCTTCTGTTCCCCCTTAATAATGTTTAGGTTTTTACTTTGCTTTTAAAAAGTTCTCTGCTAATTGCAGATAGGTATTTCATCCTTTTCATGTAAAAAAAAAAAAAAAGCATCATCAAAAAAAGTTAAAAAAAAAAGCATCATCCTATTTCTTTCCAAAACCTGAATAGTAGTATTTAGTGAATAGCTCCCTGTGTTCTGTATTACTATTTAGAACTTTATTATCTTCACCTAATGATGGATCTACACCACGTGTCAGAGCTTTTTTCATCCAGATTGACTGAAACAGTCCTTTTTATTGGTCTTAGTCCTGCCAGCTTTATTGCATTGATATTTTCAGAATTTCTTGTAGTTTTCTATACTTATCATTAGGATCTTCAATGGCAGAGCAGTGAGTTGGAGGATCCATTTGCAGAGCTTGGTATGATGTGATCTGAAGGCTCAGCCAACTTTTTATCCACCTGCATAAAAACTGTGGGCAGACACTCTGTGGCTGTGGCCCCAGTGTTAACAGGAAGTCCTTAATGAAAGTTGCTTGCATCCATGGCATCTAAAGTACCTTTTTTGGTAGTATTTTTTCATATAGTGAAGGTGCCTGGTGATTTTCTATTTTCTTCCTCTGAAGGCAAGTTCTGCTGTAGTTTTCGCTTGAATAGTTATATGAAAAAAAACCCACAACAAACCATATGTAAGGACAGAGGCAAAATTATCTCCTCAGCTGAACCCAGCAAACCTTGACAACAGGCTCCTTTTTCACTGTCTTGGGATGGCTGAGTGGCAAATTCTGCCCAGAGGCTTGTGAGTACAAATGTGTGGCTAACAAAAATTTTGCTTTTTACTTTTAGGCAGAAGATAACTTAAATTTTTACCAGAACTTTGAGGGAAAACAATAATTATAGTTTGTTATCTTCTAAGTACTCTCTTAGTATTCACCTAGATGTTTGACATGCTGATCAATGATATGGAATAATGTAATAAATTCAGCCTGACAAGGTGAGGAGTTCAGTGTGGAGATTGTGCCCTATATTAAGGGCATGTAACCCAGGAGAAAATGTAAGTTTGTAAACAAAACAGAGTTGGATAAAGACTGACTAACAAGGGAGAAATTAAATAGCCACTGCTGTGGGTCCTGTTTTGTGCTTCTTGGGCCACCCCATAGCTACCTGCTTGATATGTGCCTGATTCCTTAGTGGGTGTAAAGTGTGTGTTGCAATTATTGTCTTTGAAGGGAATGTTTGTGGAAGTGCTAAAGTAGTTTTTTATATTTGCAGGACTAAGAGGTTGATGACTGTCCTATTTTGGGTACAGGGAGAGGACAATTTTGCAGAATCAAATGTCACCTGTAGATCCAAATTAGATCTACAAATGTAGATCAAATATTAGAGGTTTCTGAAAACAAGATCATAGAGAATCAGTTTATCCTGGTTTCATTCTGACATGTAAAAAGGCCTAAAATTAGTCCTGGATGTGACAGATAATATTTGGGGTTTTGGTCATTCATCATTACCTTCACTTCCTTTAAGACGATTGGGTCATATGGAGCCCCTGGGGTGAGATGGAGGGAGCTCCTGCATAATGCAGAACAAAAGGTGCTAAAAGCTAGGAGAAACTTCAAGATGTGGCAGGCAAAAGGGTCACAGAAATAAGATGGGATCAGGAATGCTGATCTCTGCTGCTTCTCAGAAAGTCCCTGAGTTAGAAGCAGCAGTGGCTTAAAATGTGGAACCTCTCCTCCCACGGGGCAATGATGGGCCAGAAGAAAACTCGGTATAAAACCTGCATAATCTCTCTTTGATTTACTTTGGTAGCATATATGCTAGTAAACAATTTTTGGTAATATTCCCGAACTGGAATGTGATTGCCCTTGCTGTTAAATTATTAGCAGGGTCCTTGGTACATGTTGGCTTAGTACTACATGATCTGGGAGACAGCCTTGGTTCCAGACC
This sequence comes from Ceryle rudis, assembly GCA_033439905.1. Classification (NCBI taxonomy): domain Eukaryota; kingdom Metazoa; phylum Chordata; class Aves; order Coraciiformes; family Cerylidae; genus Ceryle; species Ceryle rudis. The sequence goes on from JAAGNO010001998.1 coordinate 44,145, forward strand.
AGCCCCAGGGGCCAGGCTAAACTTTGGGACAGTGGAAGAGTTTGGTGGCACAGATGTGAGCTGCCACACGGTGCCTCAGTGCCTGAGAATCATCCTGGAAACATCTGAGTTGCTAAACACACCCTTTGAGTTCTCTGTAATTAAACTTTGGCACTCTAATAAAACCTCCATCTTCTTTTAGATCTACCTTATAGCTCTAGCAAGCCCAAGGTCTTGTGACACTGGGTTTAAGCCATCCTTGGCAGTGTTGACAGATCCTGACAAGCGCATGTGAGTGTGAAAGCAGATCTGACTGGAAGCAAAAGGCTATCATTCTATCATTAGAGCTTCAAGGAGTACAGAATGTGAACATGTGGTATACTTTTTTTTTTTAAAGTACAGTTTTCCCCTGCAGTCACAATGTCAGAGCACCAGGAAGAAATGCTCAGTTTGAGATGTCCATGTGGCTAGATGTTGCTGTGTGCTAGACAACCTACTGGCACCATACAGTCTTTGTAGCTCTTGAACTGACAGTCTTCCGGGAATTTGATGGTCAGCCCTAATTTGCCTATTTATTACTGATTGAATGCTGCACAATGTGTCCATCTACATAACTTTTTAGTTTTTAATTAATGCATATCTTTTTTACAATTTTTAACATATACTATCAACCAGTTTCATGAACTATGGGAGGATAAAACCAGGTGAAGAAAGCCAAAGGAGTAAACAGCCCTTTTTGACCTAAAATCCACCTTTCTTCCCAGTGCTATCTCCTCTGAAAGCAGTTCTTATGATAAGACACATTTTCTAATTGTTCCCATGCTGCTACTTAGCACACACCTTCCATGAATACCCCTATGGCTGCTCACACAGACAGATACAAGCCCATTTAACTGCTGTGATTTACTCTTCTCCCTGTGCAGAGCACTTCAATCAGCAGCACTGTTTGTGGTGCCTCTCCTGAACTGCAGTATCCCTTTACTGGGCTAAGGAAGATAAGGATGGAAAAAAAAGATGTAGCAGAAGGATAAAATTAATGGGGAAAGTGATGCTCACAAACGGGCTGTCAAATATTTTACCCCTCCACAATTTTTCATAGACACAGAATATTTTAAAAATGTCTTTTTTATGTCTTTAAGATTGTTTTGTTCAACTAAATAAATAAATCTTGGAGCTTTGTGCTCAGAGGAAGGGGGATCTTGTTGCTCTTTTCAGCTGCCAGAAAGGAGGGGATAGAGAAGAGCCAGAGTCTTCTCAGGGATGCACAGTGGGAGGCAATGGACACAAATAATAATTAAGAACAAAATCTTCACTATGACAGAAGTCAAATATTGGAAGAAGCTGCTCAGAGATTCTGTACAATGTCAATCCTTGGGTAAGTTTAGAACTCAACTGGAGAAGACCCTGAGCAAGTGAAGATGATTTGAGCATGGGGCTGGACAAGATGAACTCTGGAGACCCCTTCCAACCTGAACTATTTTTTGATTCTATGATAATCAAGTAGATCTATGACAAACAGAATAGATCTTTTACAAGATACACTTCCATTTCAACTAGGTAACTGTAACTGATAATTTAACAGTGCGTATCGTGGTGTAGTTCACCATGAACGTCTGTAGCTGTGTAAATAATGCCTGAGTACTGTGCTGAAATTAGTTTGAGAGACTTCAGTTACCTTTCCCTTGAAGTACATTTCGTGTGAATAATATGTAGAAGGGTGACACAATAGTTTTTTTTCTCGTAGGACACTAGTAAGTAATCATATCTTAATGAAGGCACTAGGAAATTATCCTTCAAACCTGGCTTCTTTTGCATGAGGTGTATTAGCATGGATAGAACTCAGGTTTTATTCATTCTGTGAAAACTGAATGATTAATATTTTTTATCATTTAGAGCCTGGTAGTAAAGTTCTCCAGAAAATGTTTAAATCAAAGTTCTCCTAGGAAAAAATGAGACTTTGATTTGAAAATAACATTTTTAAAGACAGATATACAATATTTTGTGCTCTGAAGTGAGAAACTCTGAAAATACGGTTATTGTTGGGATGAGAAGATAGGAGGTCTTGATTAGGGAGTTGCTTTGAGCAGCAAAGCAATCAGATAACCCCCATATTTTCTGTGAGAAGAGTTCATTTTCAATAATTCTGGCAAAGGAGATGATACAAGTGAAAGATAGGGTTAGAAAACTTGCATAAAATATATTGAGAGATTGCCTGTTAATTCTTTTCCTTTCTGATATGTATGCAACTGAGGTTGGTTTGTGTTTGCCAGGGTGGTTAGGATTTGTACAGATATCTGATCTAAAACAGTTGAGGAACCTTCCTCTTCCCATTCTGAAGCCCCAGATGCTACTCAGCTGATGTGTTAGCCATGAGGATTTTTTGTTTGGTTGGTTTTCTCTCTCACAGTAGTATTTTTATGCTAAACCAGTAAAATCATGACAAAATGTGCAAAAGATTAATGATGAAAGATCAGTTATGGGACTTCATTTGTCACATCTATGCCATAAGAAAATATTTATTGTTCTAGGAAAGGATACATGTCATGTAATAGAAGAAACTGTTCACTGACAATGCCGCAGTTGAGTGTTATCAACTGTCACTGTTTCATGTTGCAGAGGGAAAAAAATTGAACAAATAAATTAACATCTTATTGAATAGAAAACTGATTTAGGAGGCATCAACAACATAATATCTTGGGTCCAGATACATTAGTGTATTAGAACATTTAACTCCTGAGGCAGTCATTGAGGTTGTAGCTTCCTTTGCAGAAAAAAATCCTAATTGTTCAAATGATTATTTTGTTGATGACATAACTATTTAGAATAAACTCTTTCAGTTGGACAGAACCTACAGGGATCATCTAGTCGAACTGCCTGACCACTTCAGAGCTGACCAAAAGTTAAAGTGTGTTATTAAACACTGATAGGGATGGTGCATTGACCACCTCTCTAGGAAACCTGTTCCAGTGTCTGATCACCCTCTCGGTAAAGAAATGCTTCCTATTTTTACTAGGTACCTAATGTGAGACATTCTTTAGATTTCAGTACTCATAATACCACATAGATCAAACCATTAGCTTAAATTAATTTGGGACACTCACTTATAGTAACAGTAAATAAAAAGATCAGCTTCTTGGAATGATATTTTCTCAGCTGTCAGTGCTGTCATTGGTCATTATATACTGTATGATGGCATTTTTCTTCCTCTGTATAATATTAAGTACTAATGTGAGTTTTTCAATGGCATATCCCTCTGTCATTTTTCTTTATAACATATACACCCAAATTTTAATGAACTAAACATAGGCTGTGTCTCTTTTGTTACTGCTACATGGGAAGAAATAAGATTTTGGTTTGGCTGGAAAGATTAGAAAAAATTTCTGACTACAACATGAAATCTAGAGCCAGCTGATGTTTCTTTCCCATAGGAAGCTGCTAATGTTGTCAGCCATGTGTAAAAGCGAAGTTAAAGAAAACTGACTATTTTCAGGGAACACTGTATTAAATTAATGCATATTAAGATCCCAAATGGATTTAATTCTTCCAGAAAAAAAGAGCCCTTAATTTCTGGTAGTTTCATTCAAAGCAAGTCCATGAAATGACTCCATGAATATTATCATGTTTTAAATTTTACATACCTTGACTTCATACATTTAATTGATTTTCCTTAACTTTCTCAAAGTCTTAAGTCAATGAGTTTTTTGATTAAAATCAGATGCTTATTTGAAAGGCAACTATCTGCAAACCAAGCAGGTTCTTAATTCTGTATAGTATTGGTATAGGAAGAATGTTACAGAAAAAAAAAAAAAAAAAGTTGTTTATTATTTGAATTTCAAAATTATGTTTCTTGGGTTTCTGAGAAAAGCCAAACATGTACCTCAAAAACTTTACAAGAAACATTCATATATGATTGAATAATTTACTTCTTTTTATGATCATTTCCATCCAATGTCTGGAAGAACTTATTGTTTGTAATATTTTTATAATTAACATATTTCACAGAAATACCTGCCAAAGAAATGTAGTGCTGATATTTACAACTTGCCAGGCGGGAAATGAAGAAATAGTATGATTATGCAAAACATATATTGTAAATACTAACAACATAATGTTAATAAATCATCTATAGGAACAGGGCATCTACTAACTCTGGTGTGATCATTAATTAGTGAAAGCAACAACAACAACAACAAAAAAAGGAGAAGAAACCATATATGCACTGCAAATTATTTGCTCAGCTCTGCTGGTCAGTCATACTCAGAAAAGCTTTATTTAGTAGTCTATTCTTTTTATTAGGATATAGATAGTGTAGTGTAAACACAGAGTATTTGCATTTTTCATCCTCCTAAGAGTCCTTGTTATTTCAATAGATATGAGTAGGTGTTTCAGTAGTCCAACAGAATGCTTACTGGGAAACAAACCCATTAAATTTATGAGTAAAAAGCAGAAGGATTTTTATCCCTCATAACTTTCTGATACAATGATGATACTTTCAGGGATGTAGCTTTTATTACTTTCTAACAGAATACCATGATATCAATAGGGTCACACATTGCCAGGACACATCCCATCTATTAAGATATTAAACTTGCTACTATCTCCACAAGGAGTCATCTTCATAACTGCCCTCTCCTTTCACAGTGGACTGTAGACAGTGTTTTCTTTGTAAGGGCCATATTGTTTTCTTCAATAGTAGCCTATTTTCATCATCCTACTTCATTTTTATACATAGATTTAAGTCCTTGTTTGGTACCAACACTAAGTAGTATGGATTGTCGACTTTCCACATGTTCATCTCCAGGTCATTTTGGTTTTATTGTTCTTATTCAGGTATTTATGTCACTTCTGATTATTCCACCCCAAATGACATTTTAAAGGCCAATAAGTGTGTTCTCTGAGGAGCTGAAAAAGTTCTTTTAGGCTGTATCCATGCTCAGCAACAGTGTCTTTTTCTTATTTCCTCTTATATTCCTAAGATTGACATATATTACTGTCTGCCATGCAATATTAACATTGGGATGGACAAATTATTTTTTTTTCCTAATTCTGGTTAAAACCAGAATTAAAGACTGGAAAAATCACTGCTTGGACTCTCCATCTGTTGCAAAACTATTTGCTTTGAAAGTGCTTAGGTAGCCTGCAGCATTAACATTTAAATACATCACTACTTTTTAGAATATCTTCACAGTACCTGTATTGAAGCAGTGCTGAGCTGAGAAACTCAGCTGCAGAAGCAGCATATACCCCAGGACACACAGGAGCAAAAATTTCCCAGTGAGTGTCCCAGGTTCTCAGCTACTGCCATTTGCTCCTGCTTTCCTTTTCCAAGCTTCTCTGCTAAAAAAGCTGTGGAGCTGCAAGCACAACAAAGAGAAGACAGTCAGCTTCCTCCTCCCTACTGTTGCTCTTAACTTTTTTATTACCTTTGGCCATTCTTTTTCCATAGGATTTGTTTCCAGTTCAGGTGTGTAGCAGAAAGTGGTCAGGAGTAGACAGCTACAAATATAAGTGCTGAAAACTGCAGATCCTCAGCTTTAGCATGTTCAGCCTCTGTTCTGTTCTTCAATAATTCCTGATAAATTCCATTGTATCATTCCACTATATCATTTAAGAAGTAGTAACCAAATGTTCTTGTTGCAAGCATATAGTGTGATTTGTTTCAGTAGGGTTTCACTCAGAGATTCTGAAGCTGTAGTGAGAATAAGTAATAATATTTCATCTTCTTTAATTCTTCAGTTCTTAGATTTAAGGTCTCAGAGTACTTTTCCACTCCTAATTAATCCTTGAACTATAAATAATTCAAGAACAGAGCATTTAACAGTGTCCTGTTTCCTGGGTCCCATCAGACATAATCCTTACAAAATGCTGGCTTTGTTCTTAAGTGACCAAGTCAGCCCAGACTTTATGGAAGTTGGTTGCCAGGTACAATGTTACGGGATGACAGACGTTTCCCTGGTCATGATTGCTGCTGACCTGTAGATGGAGTATCATTGCTATTCATGCCTTCAGCGTGCCCAGACAGTACAGGAAAACACTAAGCATGAAAGTCTCCTCAAAGCAGGTTCAGCAGGTGAACAATAACCCTTAGCTAACCAAAAGGGTTTCTGGTGAGAGCTGAATTAATTGGTCTGACATTAGAGCCAGGCAGTAAATCTGCAGTTTCAGCAGTGCTGTGAACCATTCAAGGCTACAGATGATTCCTGATGAGCTGAAGGAGGGTTTGCCATATCCCAGCAGAGTAGTCTCCTTTCTTTTCAAAACAATACTTCACTCTGATGCTCCTGCAATTGCATGTATTCTTCCTTGCTGGGAGGTGCTTTCTTGGTGCATTTGCAAGTAATGGCAAAAATACTGCAGAAATATTCCGCAATAATGGCTGGCACAGACCTAGCTTGAGTATCACCTCCTGTCCTTTCTTGGCTTGTCTGGATCACAAACTGCTTTACATGTTCAGGCTACACCATAACCATGGAGTTCAATATGCGTAGGTTAAATTCACTCATGGTGTCATCTAAACTAGTTCATTTGGAGCTAGCATGGGTATCTCTACATTGCTCTATCATCTGCATTGTAGTTAGTCATTCAGTCTTCAAATTTTCTTTCCTGAAAGAAAACTGAAGGAGGGGAAAACTTAAAGTGTGTGCATATAGATTCCTGTGCTAGCTCATTGTCACAAGCAGTGCAGAAGGCATCCTGAGATGATGTCGCTTATTTTTTGCAATCTACTGCAAATACAAGCCTGAAAGTCACAGTTTTCTCATGAAGACTGTTCTGCATGCTTATATTGTGTCCTTTCCCATGGATAGCCCCTCGCAGCATTGCCATGGACTTCTTCAATAAAGCAGATCTGCTGTCTTCACTGCACATATCGTGCCTTTTACTTTCTCCATGCGTCAGTAATTGCTGTAGGTAACATGAAGGACTATGCCAAGCTGACAGATTTTCATCACCATCCTCAGAGGAGTCAAGTGTATCATTCCTTCTTCCCCAAATCAACCACCTACTCCTCCCACCACAGAGTGCATGCAGAGTTAAACTGCAAATCGCAGGAGGATCTTCATGTCGATCCACCATTCTTTGCCACACAAAGCTGTTAACTCATTTTCTCCCTGCATCAGGCTTATAAGGATTTGAGCATGGGGCCTTCTGTTCTTGTAAAAGATTCTTGTCATGTTTGCTACGGAATCTAATCTTTTATCTAACAGAAAGTGAATCTTGAGCTACTTGCCCAGCTCTTGGAGTTACTAAGTCCTTTATGATTTGTTTTGCATTTGAGTATCAAGATTCAGACAAATTTAACTCATTTAAAAGAAAACTGCAGAAAACAATGAGAAATATGGTGTTGAAGGGAAAATGAAAGTTCAGACAACAAAAAGAAAACAGTTCTGATGCTGAACTATATTCTCCAAGTGTTTAATTTATTTATTTATTTTTAACCAGCTTAACCAATCTAAGCTGTACAGAAAATCAACATTTCTATAAAGTCTCCAGCTGGTCCTGAAATATCACTGGCTTATAAATGGGCAGCTGTAGTATTCCAGGTTCATGAGGTGCTATGAAAGGCTTTCCAAATCAAATCCAGAGGCTCTAGGGAAAGTGCCATCTGGTCTTCCTTCTTTTTAACAGCTCTTGTTACTGGTAAGATCATTCATATTCTTGAGACTATGAAGCCACCATTAAAAGAGTTCACCCTTCCTAACTCACAAAGCAAGTTCTTGTCATTGCCCTTGATCAACTGGAATTTCTCTCTTGGGTGTCTGTTCATTCAGACCTATTTGAATATCCTTTTTAGTTCTCTTTTTTTCCTGTGTTTTTTCAAAGTCAGTCCTCATTCAGAAAGAGGACTTGAGCTTGCACTCTGCACTTGCAGCAAAAAAGATGTCACTTGAGGAAGAAAAGTATTGTAATTCAGAAAAATATTATTATAGTAATAACACTTGTACAGTCCTTTACATTTCCCAAGCTCTATGCCAGCCAAATTATTAATTAATCTAAATATACAGTTTTATTAATTTGTACTTATGAGGATTAATCTTAGAAAATGAAACTCTATTTAAAAATTGTTCTTAAATGTAATTGCAAGTATGATACATTGAAAGGAAATCAATTTCTCGATTGCCTTGCTGTGGCAATTAAATTCATTTACATTGTCACTGCTGTTTATTTTGCAATACATGATATATGGAGGTTTCAGCAATGAAATCTTCTGTCTGACTCAACGTGTGGTACTATTTAACCGTATATTTATAAAAGGACAGATTCTCTGAATCGGATTCAGAGCACAGACATTGAAGTTGATTGTGAAATTCATAAATCCTCAGTAGTCTCAGCTGAAATTAAAAGTTTGGTAGATTTTTGCACTCAAAAGTTACAACAATGACCATATCTCACTCTACTACCCTTCAGAGAGTATAGGTGTTGAGATTCCCTGTAACTAGTGGTTACCTTTATCAACTGTATTACACTATCTTTACAAGTATGCTCAGCTGATTTTGGTTTGAAAAAAGGTAGATCTCAGAATTAACTAAACTCATACAGATTTAATGGCAATTCTTAGCTGGATAAAGGAGGAAAAGATAAATTAGTACCTTTGGTAGGAGGAAGGTGGACAACAACCTGGTTAGTGACCTTCAGCCCTTGAGGTTAAGGGTTTTGTCTTGTAAGGGGCCCAGGAGAAGCTGGGCTGTAAAGAAATCTTTCGGACTGAGGCAAAGCAGTTGGTTGAGTATGGGCTCAAAGGAGAAACATACAGAAGAAACAAAATCTTTTTAGGTCCTCTGATCATTGGAAATCTTGGATTTTTTTTTATTACTGTTCTTCTGCGTATTATTGTCTGATAAATGCCCAGTCCTTTTTTAAATACTGGTGGGCTCTTTTCTTTAGAGATACTTTCTGACAGTGCCATCAACAGGCTATCAGATAAAAGAGCATTTCCTGTAGCCAGTGTAAACCTGTCAGAAATTCACTAAAGGAATTGAAAAGCATAATTGCTAAATTCAATATAGTGAATAAATACCCCTTCAGTTTGCATCATGGCTTCTTAGGCCACATGGTAAGATTTACTGACCAATGTCCTTATCACCCCTACCACCTGGCATAGGCTGGAAATCATCTCTGTTTGTGCACATTCACCTGGAACTCTGTGTCCACACTGAGAACATGGAGACTAGTTTTGCTTCACTGGAATGCAAGTTAATTGTACTAGCTAATTTGTGATCTTGATAGTATCAAATCTGCCTGTAGTTACTCTTAATTTGAAGTTTCCTTAGCTTCTTCTTGAGCAGAAAATGTAACTGCTCTTGTTATTCCAGCTGAATGCCCTGATTTCTCCCCAGTGATCTGTGTGCTCACTTTATATAGCAGATAGAATGTCTATGATGTGTAGTCAATATAGTCCAAGCGTCTATGGAAGAAAGAAATCATGTTTTGGCAGCAAATAGGAACATTTTTGTCTTTGGGTTTGTTTTTTTTTTTTTTTTTTTTTTCATTTTTAGATCATTTCTAGTTTGCAGCTTGAAGAAGAGAACTTCAAAGTCAATACCAAATGTGTTT
>JAAGNO010001998.1:53775-88913 GCA_033439905.1 Ceryle rudis
GCCTTCAAGGAAATTTAATATTAATTATATGCTTATTAGCATTACCAAAATTCATTCCCCTATGACAATATTCAGTACCTGTCCATTTATTCCATCTATTGAAGATCAAGTTTACATACTATATATATATTTAGGTATGCTGAAATCTGGCAGCCATATGGGATTTTCACACACCTGTCAGTGAAGTGAGTAAGTTTGAATGTGAAATCTCACATTCTGCACCAGAACATATTGAACAGAACCCCAAGGACATGGTTTGTGCCATGAGCGTATCCATTCACCAAGAAGATAACAGTTTTACAGAGCACTACACCGATGAATATTATGGCAGTATCAAATGCGACATTATTTTGCATGGAAAGGTAACATGAAAGCCAGGATAAGTAATAAAAAATTAAAAGTGAAATGGGGTAGCAATTTTTCTTGGAAGAAAAAAATAAACAAAAGACCAAAAAACCCCCAGCACAGAACACCAAATGTAACAAAACAACAACAAAACAAAACCAAACAAACCAAACACAAAAAAAATCCCCAAACCTGTACATCTGATAATGTAAGATGAATTTTAAGGTGAATGTTATGTCAATTGGTCAAGGAGATTGAACCAAACATGCCTTGTGTCTTAATCACACTGCATCAAATTACTATAAGGCAGTGTCATGATTACATAAATTCTTGGGAAGCCTCTTCAAATGTGAATGGCTAAGGCAAAAGAAAAAGGAAAACAGATAACATTTAGGGCATTCTGGCACATATGGTTTGAAACTGTTTTTTATGAAAAATAGGTCAGAAACCCTAATTAGTTCACAAGACAACAAACTGTTGTGCATGAGCCATTTTAGAGAACTTCCATGATTTGCACATGGAACGTGTGAACCCATGATAATAGAATTTGACTTTTAAGAGCCAAATCCAGTGGCATAGATCTTTTTGCTGCTTCTCAATGTCCCAGGGTCTGTCATTTGGAGTCTTTTCTGCCTATATTGCATTATTCCTAGTCAGCATCACTGGAGTATCCAATTATTGGATCTCAGCTGCTCTTTCCTCTGAGAAAGAGACATTAAAACCATTACTCTGATTAAGTCCTTATATGTTTCCCCTTTATTCTGCCACCCAACTATACACAGCTTTTCCTTCACATAAGCCACTGTAGTAAAAGCCAGTAGCACATGCAGAAACACAGCTCATGCCTCTGGCCTTTAGTGATTTTTTTTCTCAGATAGTGAAGGTGCTGAACACAGAGACAAATGAAGAATGGGGGGAACAAGCAGCTGAAGACGATAGAAAAGGGATATATATAGGACTTGCTTTTGCTATGCATGAAATGCAACACCCTGTTCCCACATCGTGACGCACATCAGTCAGTCCAGATGGTGAGAAGGGTTGGGTTTCTGCCTGGGGCTGCCGGCGCAGGCTTCATTTGCATTCCTCAGCCCAGTTGTTCATGGAAAAGCATCCGGGCAATGCACAACCACTCACTCAACTGTGCACACCTTCCCAAGCGCAACCTTCATGGTACCAAATGTTGAGAGAGTTTTACAGGCATGGGGAATGAAAGGAGTTGGATGAAGTTCAGGGTCCAAATGGAGCCCTCTAAGGGACATCACCAGTGATGTAGAAATAGAAAACTATTCTGAATAAGGTGTTCATTAACACTGCACTTGGACAAAGAGCCTTGAGTTTGTGTAAAACACATACAAAATTCCTGGAGCTCAGCTCTGAAAGAGCAACTTCCATTCCATCAGAAAAGACTTGCCATACAAAACCCTTCCCAGTGACTGATCCCTGGCTGTCTATTACCATTATCATAACCAGTTTTGCTTGTTAGGGGCTAATTGTGAGTGTTAATTTGTGGCATGTGCAGCAATTGTGATTGTTATTGCTGTAATTAATCCCCATTGAAAATGTTTAGTTTAATTGATTGTATTAATGAGTCTAAGTTTTAGCTGGTTCTGATATTTTGTATCTACACTTTTACTTTAAAAACAATAGCAGCATATGGAAAGAAAGCATTAAAGAAGTGAAGAGCATTGCAAATACCTATTTATAACTTCAAGGACATTCTAAAAGCCTTTTAAAATGTACACATAATTTCACCTAACAAGTATGTTTCTTTTAACAGTCATTCTGACTGGAAAAATGCTTTTAGGTTATCCTTGCTAATGTCCATGAAATTTGCCTGAATAATTCGCATTCATGATAGTGGAAGTAACAAATCGTGTGTTAGTCACTAAACAAGAACTATGTCTTTAAGAAGGGAAGATTTTGTGAAAATTAAAATAAGAATAGTCTTGAAAACTGTATCTAGAGGAGATTGAAGTTACATCTACTACTGTATTAAGATATGTTTAAATGAAGAATTTGTATCGGTAGATGGTTCCTTCTCCGAGTTTTGCTTCTCCCCTGAAGTGCAGTTGATCATTCCACCTTAACAAGGTGCAGTGATTGACAGGTAGAGATGTGGCACAGAGCAGAAGGTGGGAGTGTGCTCTATTGGTTTGTGCTTGTACATCCTGAGCACCAATTACTGTCACTGCTGCCAGCACTGATGTGTTTATCAGGATGAGTTATAGCAGAATATATGTACACAGGCAGTGTGTATGCTGGATGACCACCCCCTGTGATGTAAAATATGAGAGTCTGGGAGCTACCGTTTTATAATTCATCAGGTTCAGCAACTGAATGTTGTTGGTTGGCTTAGTTATAAAGGCAAGTGTGAACTGAACAGCAGACAGGAGCATCTCGCATTAAGAGTCCTGCGAAGCTGCGTTTGGTGACTGGGCTCTGCTTTTGTTCAAGTGAATTCAGTCCTCGGTGAGTGATGGGGGTTCTGTTGAGCTAAAGCTGTTATTATATAATCTGGGGAAACCTGCCTGCTAGTTTTATGTGTATTTTGCTGCTGGAAGTCCTTGTCTGTGGTTGTTTTTAGATTTTGCAATATTTTCGGTTGTGTACGTTACTGGCACAAAATGAGATGAAAAGAAAAATGCAGTGATGAATTATTCACCATAGTGCTGCAAGGATCTCTTTTCTAGCTAAAGTTACTTTCCTTTAGTGAGTGTGTTGGGGGTTCAAAGAAGCTACAAACCAGCAAATTTACCTGTCATTACATTGCTTTTATTAGCAGTTAAAGAGAGTGATAGCCGTGGTTTTTGTAACAAGGGGAAGAAAAAGCTTAAATCAGAAGCATTTAAAAATTCTGTGCTTTTATGTACATGTGGCTTTTCAGATGCAGCATTACATCTTTTGTGTGCAGTGAGGGGTTGCAAAGAATTTGTACTGTAGAGCTTTTTAATTAGATAACCAGTAAAATGGTAGCCTCTCTCTGGTTTTGTGGTAATATGCCTAGTATCACATTAAAATGAATGATTCCCCATCTTGCATAACAACAGTGCTGAAATATGTGTAAGATGAAAGGCAAAGGGAGACTTTGAAACAAACTGTGGGAAACATAGCACAGCTAGGCAGGGAAAGGTACGTTTCCTATAGCACATGCATTACTTTTTAAATTTTGCCAGGTTTGGTTTCTTCACTGTAATTATCACTTGCTTTATTATGACCGCTACATCTTTTCAAGCAAGCTCCTTTAATATCTGTCGACATTATCTTGCCAGTAACCTTTAAAGATCAGTAAGGCAGCATTTTTTTTGTTGCTGTTTAAACCAGAGAGGAATTGAAAAGCAGGGTTTATGAAGCTGAAATATTAGCACTGCCATACAATACCAGTATCCCTCTTCGGGAGAGCCAGGTGATCATGAGTGACAATTTCACTTTTCCTTTTATCACTAGCAGTATTATCAAAGGGGTAGTTGTTTTTCCTGTCTCTGTGCTCATTGTTGTCAGGTTTTTTTTCTCTGTCGGTTGGAGAGGCAAGTTTGTTTTATCAAAAAATATCAAGAGGGCTTAGCAGAACAGCACCTGTTGTCTTATTGCTGCATTATTAATCATTGGAGAGAGACACTCTTTTCCAGAGACCTCTCATCTGGTATCGGTCCAAACTGTTTACTCTGTACTGATTTAAACTTGGGACTTATCACTTAGAAATAATATCTTCTGTGAGTTGAGTGTGAAGCTTGAATCTGCAGGAGAGATCCTAGTTTAATTAATAAGATGTCTCATTTTAGCATCATTTTTTATTTAAAGAGGAAGGCTATTGGCAAAGTGGCCTTTGCCACAGACTTCCTTTGCAGAACAGATTTGCACTTACTCTTTATAAATCATAAATTAAAAAAAAATCAGAATTTCTTGAGAAGATCATTTCCTGGCAGCCTAACAGACTAGAGCCTATTTCTAGGAAAGAGTATATACCTTTGTCAGCAGTGCTTTATTTAAGAGTATTTCACTGCTTTTTAAGCGTTCGGATCTATTTTCAGTGACCCCTGTGCTAGCAAATGAGATTTCTTGAAGTGTGAGCTTCTGGCTTTGCAAGTTCTCCTCCTTTCAGAAATCTGTGATATTGCATCCATCTGTCTAGGCATTTATATTGCATGCATCACTATGGTATAATCTCAGCAATCTGAACATTAACCATGTAAATGTATGTACTGTAACTGAGGAAGTATAAATTAGGACAGGAAAAGCAACCCTAAAAGGAGATAGTTATGATACAGGCATATGGCTCTTGTGGGCACCAGAGCTCCAGACTCACTATTTGTTATAACACAATAAATTAAGCTACTAACCAGTTCAGTCCCCAGACAGTAGTATGGAGGCTTGAGCATAGATGAGACCAGCTTCATGAATTTCGATCCAGATAAGACCAAGGAAAATAGCCAGAGGATGTAGTATAACTCACTTTTTATCCTGTGTGCATGTCTACTGCTCCTTTGTGGTCTTAGTCCAGGAGCAATGCTAAAGAAAAAACAAGAGTGACTAAGAATTTTATTTTAAATTCTCTCTGGTCTGGAGAACACAGTTGCTTTAACTGGATATGAACTGCTACTGAGATCCATCCCATCTCACAGTAATCATCAGTGCTCTCTATGGAGCACTGTGCTTTTGTGCCTTAAATTCCCTTAGTTACCAGGGCTAGTCCAGGTAACAGCCATCTGTGTGGTTAGTGGTACGTCCTGCTGGTAACGCACTACACCACAACTTCAAGAAGTATGTTGGCTTCCTATTAATTTCTGAATAGAGATAATATTTTAGGACTGATGCATAGTGCTCTCAAGTAGCAGAAATCTCTCCAAGAGGAATCTTTCTCAGATTTTGCCTTTCATTTGCAGCTAAAACCATACATGGCACCTATATTCATATATTTCATACAAAGCATAAATGCCTGAGAAATAATATCTTAGATAGAAGTCTCTAGCTTTGGAAGTGATTTTTTGTTCTTTTTCTTTTGGTCTGAAATACCTCAGCTGTACCAACCTTTGGGTGTGCTGTGAAGTCCCATGGCAGCTGATGGTCAACATTTTTGGTGTAACTGGGTATTGGATAACCCAGCCAGCATTACTCTTTGGAGAGTTATTTTTCAGTCTGCAGTAGCTAATGTGTGACTGTGTAGTTGTGTGACCATTTTTTTTGTCTGTGTGAAAAGTGACTGTAGATCACAACAGTGGTGTGTAAACTCACATACTCGTGTGCCTGTAACATTTCTATTTTCCTCTTTCAAGCACATACACAGAAAAACTACTTTTAAATGCAGGAGTACATTTATAGCACTGAATCTCAAGTACAGAAAGCTCTAGTGCATAGAATTGAAATCTATTAACTATATATTGAGTATCTTCCTACTTTTTATTGAAAAGACTGATAAAGTGACATTTTGTGCTGTTTTGCAGCATTCTCAGGTTTGAATCCAGTAGTGATGGTGGGTGTGAAACAAAGTCTAGCAGACACTGGTAATCATAGTAATGTGCTTTCAGGGAGAAGTCCTTCATTGGAAAAATGGGTTGCAATATAGGGTAGACATGTAGTATCTTCAATGTTGGGAACAGCTAACATAACTTTATGGCAGGGAAGAGACAGAATATAGTAAAGGATGACGATGTGTCAATGAAAAACAGTAGGGTTTTTTGTATGTCCAGTTAGATAGGGAGAAAAACACTGTTTTAAAAGATTATTAAACACTCAGTGCATGAAAATAAGAAATTTGGCAACTATAGCAGAGAAAGGGCGTGTTCGTAAACATAGAGTGCCCTTTGATGTTGGTCTGTTCTTTCTGTTGGGAGTGAAATACATGCAAAGGCCTAATTCTGCAGAAGATATTTATTTAGATCTTGTATGCTTCTAGAAATAGGAGAGGATAATTCAAGTTATAAAACAATGTAAGATTCACTTGTAAGCAACACACATCTCATAAACGTTAATTATTCTGTGGATGCAATTACTTGGCTTGTTCAGTGGTTCTCAGGATCTTGGTATCTGGATGTATTCCACTAATTTTAAAAAATAGGGGGTAAAAAAGGGAGCTTTTAATGTAAGTAGTCTTTGCTGTGGGAAAATAAATAAATAAACAAAAAATTTAAAAAGGCAAGGTGCATAACCCCTGCACATTCCTTGCTGCCAGATGATTAAAACAACAAGCAAATTGTCCATCCTTTAAACCTCCCAGGTGAGGAGGGTGTGCTCAGGGGTAATAGAGCTGGTTCTGGAGAATTCAGCACTAGAAATCAGTAGGAGTCAGATATCAGTGAAATAAAGTGATATAAATGCTCTGCCTTCCACATGGCATTTAACGTAGTCTAGATGATCAACAACCTGAACAGTATCAGTCAAGGGTACTTTTCAAGAGACGAGCTGTTCATGTCAGCTTTCAGTAGAATTCCTCCATGTTTTCAGGGGACAGGTATGGTCAGAAGTGTGCTGGTTGCTATGGCTGTGTCTCCACCACAGAACAGTTACAGTCTATGGAGAAACTGCCCAGAAACTGAGATACAGGATTCAGCTCACATCCAGGAAGAGCTCTAGTAAAGGTCCTGCAATTGTGAATCCTGCAGGCAAGTATTAGATACATGTCCCAAGAATGAGCTGCACTGGAAGTCACTGTGCATTGCTCTAGATGAACACTTTTCATCTTTTCCATGACCACGTGTAGAAGAAAAAAATTCTATGGAGACCCTCTTATATAGCCCTACAGGAAAGTGGCTGTAATCCCATCAGATTCTAGACTGAAATCACTCCTAAATACTTGTTTCTCCCCTAGTCCTTAGTTTTCTGTCTTGCCTGGAATCATCAAGGATGGAGGAAGTTTGTCATTCCATTTGCCAGTTTGCAAACGGGAGTTATGCTCATCTACGGCAGATTCATTCACTGTCTGAACAACAGTTGTGCACTATCTTCCATCCTGTGCAAACTTCAAATTATTAGTTGGTGGCCTAGAGCTTAATACTAATACACAGTTTTTATTTTGTACTACATGGAAATGCTTATGGCATCACCATAATTCTACTTGCGAATTACCAATGCACTCACTCAAAAGACAGACTGATAAAACTGCAGATGAAGTCCTCATTCACAGAATATTTTCTTAGCGTTAGCAGAAATCTCTCGTTCTTTTAGCCAGGTGGGAGTGTAATCTGAACTGACAACAGTTTTTAAATCCTGAGAGTTAATGTCGTCTTTACATCACACTAGTTAGTGTGTTGTTTTTGAAGAACCTGCAAAGTGACAGACTGGGATATGGTACGTCCCTTCTAATTCATTACTGTACTCCTGATGAAATGTTTCTTGTTTGGAAGACTACAGAAACCCACCAATCTCTGAGCATGACTTACAATATTATTTGTGCTAGGTTTTAAAGAAAAAGGTTAGTGCACTGGCACTTGAGCTAAGCAAATGCTAATTTAAGAACCCACTGTTATCCCTTTTTTGTGTTGTGGTAGTAACCTTTAACATTATGAAATAATAACTGATTGTACTGTTTTGTGTGCAGCCACATGCTGAAAATGAATGACTGACCTAGCCAGGCAGACTAATCAGTTCACTTTGTTGTGGTTTTTTTTTAACTTGTATATCTATTTATTTCTATATTTTACGTTCAGAGCAGCTAGTGATAGTAAGGAGCAAATGTTTCTACTTAGCAGTGTATAAGAAAAGTAATGGAAGTATTACTCACAGAAGAAAGTCTCTGCTTTCTTTCAAAAAGCGTACTTGTAGCTGTTTAAAGAAGGTATAAACATAATTACCATCACCTTTAGTATACGGTATCTTTTCACCTAAATTGTATTTTATCCTCTCTGTATTTATTTACAATACTGTTAGTCTCGATTTGTAGACCTGTGTCTCCCACTACCAAAATATTCCTTGAAAACAGAATCTACTGTCACAGATGGAAAGCTGGGAATGGGCAAAATTATTATCTATTTAATGTCCTGTGGATTATCGGATGCCCTTCTTGGGTGGGTGTTTCTGACGCGTATCATAGAGAAATGACAGTGTACACTGGCTGCTGCTGGCTTTGGGTTGGGGTCTATTTCAGAAATGCAAAGTAAAATTATTGTAGGTGGCATTAGGTGAAACTCAGCTGTTAACAGCAATTGTCTGTATTTCTCCTCGTTGAGGGATGACCGCAAGAGTGAATTATACTCATCCAACACAGAAACAAGTTTCAGAGGAGGGAAAAACCAGCACTCATACATACAAAAATCCTAGAATTTTCTGTAGTTCTTCTAAGATGTTCTTGCTTGAATTAAAGAAGTTGTTCTGGAATACTGAATATAATTTAAATGTTTTCTCTTTATGTCTGATTTCTTCTATTCCAGTTCAAATTTTTTCATCTTTGAATGGTAATTGTAGGTTAATCTAGTTTTACAAGATTCCTGAAAGAAGCTTTGCAGAGCAAACTCAGATATTTTTTGGGCAGTAATTACTTATTGGCCTTTGTAAGTTCATGTGGTGCAAATATTTTGTACACAAATATCTTCCTTTATTTTTATTCTTTTGTCTTGCTACTTGCATCTGACCACTCAAATGATAACACTTTCTCTGGTCTTTTCAGAGATGTGAATAAATTCTACTTTGTTTTTAATAAATGCATTTCAGTGCATAGGTATTGAATGGCAGAAGTGCTGGAGGACAGAAAGTAGGAAGGACTGCATATTCTTATGCATTTTTCTAGTGGAATTACTGTGAAGTGCATGTGTAAATTTTAGTTCAGATTTATCTATCATTCATAAAGTAGTCCCATTTTTACCGTACACTATTCCTAAGACTTAAAATCCAACAATTTAACTCGGTTGTTTGAGATATTTAATATAGAGTGTGAATCAGTGACTGGACAAGAAGAACCTAAACTCATCAAGACTGAAACTGTGAAATTTTCCATTTCAGTTTATTTTTGGTATGCTTGCTTATTAGACAAGGAAAGAAGCTTAGGCTGTAGATATTGTCTGCAGGCCTGCCAACTAATTCTTACAAAAATGTTTGATCGAGAGTCAAAGATTTGTATTTATCATGGGAGGTATTTTTAAGATTTGAAACATGGAGAAAAAATGATTAAGACTTGTTTTACTGAAAAGTAATCAGCTACCTGGCATGTTTTCATTTTAATCTATACAATAATAGCATTTTTATCTTCTGTCTTTCTTTTACTCAGTATATCTTTTCCCAGTCTTAGGTTACTATACTCGAGATCCCAGACTATGCTGAATTTTAGTATAGTTAGGAGTTATTTTAGAAGTATACAATGAAGGCACATACAATACAATACACATACATACAATAAAAAATATACATACAATACAAAATATATGTGATATTCAATATCAATGGGAGGTTCAAAATACCAGAAATATGTCCATTTTTTTCAGGACTATATGTATAAACTGTTATAAACTTTCTTTTACTTATTCCTAAACAGAAATACTTGTAAAAGAGAAAAACAAAATCATAAAATATAGCCAAATACTGCTGAAAACCTTCAATTGTCCAAAATTGGTGGGATTAAAGAGAGGCAGGAAGGCCTAATGTTTGAATATCTGCAAATGGTATTTAAATTAAAAAGTTAATTTTAAAGTGAAAAAAATTATTCAATTTAATGTTTTTCCAGGAAAAAAACAAAAACAAAACCAAAAACCTAGCCCTCTAAAATTATTGAGTTTAACATGCATATAAATAACTTGAATTCAAATACTAGCTACTCAAAAATGGGACTTATAGACGTCTCAGCACTGATTTGGAAACATACAGAGCCCAAGTGGGATCTTATTTACACCACTGACATACACCTAAAAACATGCAAATAGAAGACCAGCCTGAGGACACAAATGTGGTCAATGTCTGTCTTAACCTCTGGTTAACTCAGCCTTTCATCTTCTTGTGGATGTGCCTCTTGCTCAGTATGACTCTGAAACAATCTGTAGGTTTTTCAGATAAAGTTCTAGTTAAATTAATCTACTCAACCTGCAGATCAAGTACCATTTTCATTTATCCACTATTTTGTTCTTTGATTTACTTGCAGCACTTCTGTAATTGTAATGGACACCCTTGAGGTGTATACCATTGAAATATAGTGTTTGTACTGCATTAAGTTTGTGAAACATATCGGGATTCTTTTGGATAAAAGGCAATATAATTAATTGTAAATTATGTTAGCGTGTGGTTTGGAATATCAGCCCTCCCTCAGATAAATTACATGAACTGCTATATAGATATATAGTGTAAACTGTCATATAAAAATAGTGTATAATCTTGGGACAATCTTTGTTTAGTCAAGCTCCTTCTCTCTCAGAGAAATGTGAGACATTATGACAATAATTCCCTAAATTTTTGTTTCAACTTAATTTTTGGTAGGGTTGGTTAATGCAGAAAGGAAAGACCAGTGCTGTCAAACTGTATTGGAACATATGAGACACATGACATCTGCCATTAAAAATGATGCCCCAAGGAATTTCTTAAACATTATTTCTGAAAATGTGAAATGTAACCACCTCTGCTGATGAAAAGGCAGGAAGCTGAATGCCAAACATGGCAATATTCTGCATTCACAGAAAACCAAGTCAAAAAATGCTCATTTTGCAAGATAACTGAATACGCTTGTAGTGCATGTGCAGAATAAATGTAGTTTTAAGTGCTCATCTAAAAGTTCTATAACCAATAAGCTACACACAGTTCAGTGTATTTAATTCACAAAAATGTAGTCTTAGTTGATCTTCCCTAGACTTTGTACTTGGATCCACCAACTCCAGGTATTTCAAATATAGATTCTTAGTCATCATCTCGGGTGCTAAATGCCAGCAATTATAAGTACTGGTTGACTCATTTCTATACTCCATGAGTTTTATGGACGTTATAAAGCTTTGAAAATGCTGACAGATCTGCAGCCATCGTGGGCACTGCCAATATCAGGGCATTTGATATCAACTACAGCCGGAAATTAAACCTTTATATTACTGTACCCAGTTGTTCAACAGTATTGTCACTGGGGAGGATAATGGGAGCTAGGGGACATTAATACAGCTAAGTGTAGTATTTTATTTATTCTAATGATCTTTGCATTCTAAAGGACTGAAAGTGTTAACCATGCAACATATCTTGACAGATTTACTAACTGTATTTCTAAGCAGAAGAGGAGAAATAGCTTTGCTTGTATGTTACATTTGTATATAACCACAGACAATTGGACCTGTTTTCATAAAATCAGAGAATAGTCAAGGCTCGAAGGCAACTAGATCATCTAGTCCAATACCCCCTGCTTTAGCAGGGTCAGCAAGACCAGGTCCCTCAGGGTCATGTACAGTCAGGTTTTGAATATGTCTAGAGATAGAGATGGAGACTCCGCAAGTCTCTAGGCAACCTCTTCCTGTATCTGATCATCCTTAGAATAAGGAAGTTTTTTCTAATGTTGACATGGAATTTTCTGTGTATCAATTTGTGTCCACTGCCTCTTGTCATATCATTGGGAACCACTGAGATCCATCTTCTTCGCATCCCTCAATCAGGAATTTACAATGGAAACTGTCTAAAACCTTTAACGCATAGCACTGCTGTCCACTGTCGACCAAACAATTCCCTAGTGTTTGGGGTGTGACATTCAGTATGCCTTAAACGTGGCAAAGAGGACTTGAATTAAATGACAATACTTTTGTCCATTATGCTTGCTTAGAATTTTAAGTTCACTTTGAAATTCTGGTAGGTAATAAGAATTATGGACTTGTCAGCTATTCATCCTTCTGTATATGGTAATTATTTCTGAAATTTGCCTGTCAGAAACTAAACAGAATCTCATTCAAACAAAAGAAACCTTTCCTTAATTGAAAGACTTGCCTACATGGAACAGAGTGTGAAAACAGAAGTGTACTTTCATAATCTTGAATCCAGCTTTGGCATTGGGTTGGCTGATTAAAAAAAAGACTCCTCTGTGAATAGAGTATGGCCTATATTAAAGAAGTTAAAACCTCAAATTTACTTGCATTTGTTAACGTCCTCCTTAGCAGCCTTTCTACTCCAGAGATTTCCCTTTCCTTTCAGTGTAAGTTGTTCTCATTAAGCTCTGTGATTACAAACAAGGCTTAGCAGTATTAAATGACTAGATATTTTTATGGCCAAATGGGATTACTTTGATAATTGGCTCTGATCTGTTGCAGAGCTTGTTCTCCCATATTTGCTGCATCAAGCTTTGTAATGAGATAGAAGTACCGTCCAACTGACATTTCCCAAGTCCTTTGATCCAGGATCTCTTCAGAAGACTAGTTTCTTTCCAGCTGTAGGCAGCATGTCACAGCCATTCCAAAATCTTTTATTTCTTCTGTCATTGTCCATGTTGATGTCTTTGAAACTTTGTGGTGAAACTGTGATGAAGAATGACAAAGCTTAAAATAGGGACATATTCAGAACGTCTCATGCATCCATTTCTTTCCCAGGTCCTCAGCTCAGCCATCATGTAGCCAGGCCCGATTCTACTTTTAGGTCAGCACTCTCACAGTAGTAGATCTTGTAGAACAAGCATAAGAGAGGTTGACAGAAACCTCCAACACTGACGTTATGCTGTCATCCCCCAGAAATTTTGGCATTTCAGACCCATATACCCTTGTGCTTGCAATGACAGATCACTATGATAAAGGGTGCCTGACCTGTGGTAAACAGAACAGTCAAACACTCAAAACAGTCAAAACCAAATGAAAACCAGTTTCTTTCTCTTAGCATGGACACATTATCTTATGGAACGGAAAGTACTGGTGCTAATATAGTCACTTTGCATCTACAGCTTTGAGGAGAACCAAGATGCAAGATAATTCCTCTGAATTCTGCATCTCCTCAAACCTGAAGCCAAACCAAGACTTTCTTGTGCCGTAAAGTGAAGAAATGTTGCTATGTCCACACAGATATGCAATGCATTAATCTTCTCTACCCACTGTGTTGATAAGGCTATCCCACTGCTATCTAAACACTTGAAATAAATCTTGAAATGTAAAAGTTCAGATGTTGCCCTGATGATGTTCCCAGTTATTTGTTTGGAAAGACTGGCAAACACTGACTCAGGCTAGATGATATTTATTTAATATGGGATTCTATGATGATTCATTAAAGTGGATATTGGAGAGAAAAGGAAAAGCAGGTTCCCTATAATACTATGAAATGGTATTAATAAAACTCTGAGATGGTCCAGTAAAGCAAATACGTGACTGTAACTCAGGTATTACTGTCCCTGCAGTCTGCCCTATGAAAAAATCTTCCCTCCCTCCAAATATGGCATTTCATATAACTCTAAACAATACAGCCACCTTGGCTTCATTCTTACAATGGTTGTTCATAGTTGTAGAGTACAAAGATTTTCTTCTATTTATCAAAATTAATGAGAAGTACAGAAGTTACAGACTTAGAAATTTTTTATGATATCTATATCCCCAGAGGTACTCTGTAACTTTGAGAAGAGAATCCTTCTGTATTTGGAAATCCTAAAGCGGTGAATTCATTAGAAAGTTGAGAGTAGCCAGTAACAATAAAAACACCACTCAGTATGCCAGGGATACTTAAGAGGTTTTGAAAGCTTGATCAAAGTATATTCACTAGAGCCTTCTCTGTAATGACCAAAAGGTACAACAGAGATAATTCTCATAAAACCTTGAATAATCTGTGTATGTTTTCAACTGGCATTATTTTAGGTGTAAAAAAAATTGTTCATTTCTGTAGCATCTTGGCAGACTGGGGGCTAAAGCATGTGTTGTACTTCTGTGCCTGTGCTGTGATTTATTTGGGGCAGGGCATGTTTACGGCAGTGCTCCTTTTAACTAGCCGGTGGGTATAATCCTGTCAAGTTCTGTTGTAAGTCTGTTGGTAAAAATAATGTCAATAGTAATCAGTCACTGCCTACTTTCATTCCTGCTGCCTTCTTATCTCTCAGGGGTACCCACTGTCAGGTAATGCACACTGCCAGTTTTGCTCCTGTCTTATAGAAAAGGGGTTTTCCCTTAGTGCTCTCCTTTGGCAGGATGTGACTGCTGCCCACAGCAATCTTTAATCTCCTATAAGAAGTAATAATAATAAAAACATTAAAAAAAGGAAAAAAACAAAACAAAACAAAACCAAAAACCAAACAAACTAAACATTAAGAAAAGGCTACCGAAAAGGCTACCTTACAAGAAGCCAACTGTCTGGATAAATGTCATGCTCAGCCTGACATTTCTTGCTGCTAGTCCTCTGGATAGCTCAGCGAGCCAGGGCTAAAGCCCTGGGAGGTGAAGGGGAAAGACATGTAAAGGTCATCGTGATTATAGTGAAGGAGATACTTTAAAGCAGAATCTGAATATAAAGTCTTGTAGAGGCTGGCATGCAAATTAAAATGTAAATAAGGTTGACAAGCTTTCCAGCAAGACATCAAACTGCCAGAGGGAAATTCTGCCTTCTTCGGTCCTTTGCTGCCCTTCATGAGCATGCTACAGCTGTTTCCTCAGCCAGCAAGAATAGTAACCTCTGGGGGAAAAAGGAATATGAAAGTCATAGTGATTCTCAGCAGCTGTCACATTGGCAATGGTTTCTCTTCAAAGTATTTCATAATCCTTTTTTTTTCAGTGTACTTGCCTTAGAAATTTAGGTTACACAATCACTATAAATGAATAAACAAAAAGATGTGTATATACACGCACAAGCATCAAAACAGTCTTAAAACTATGAAATTCTTAAAAGCTTCATGAAAACAGGGTAATTGTGAGAGACTATTCCAGGCTTTTGGCATAATTAGATAGTAACGAAATTGAGAAAGGTGAGGGGAGAAAAGAAAAAGACTAACTAGCATTGGACATTCATTGAATTTCATTTTAACTGTAGCAGAAACTAGAAAAGGTTGACATGGGTAAGAAAAGCTTTTGAATGAAGGAGCTGAGGTAGAAGTCACAAGATAAGAAGTCTTATAACTCTCAGAATAGATTCACCTTCAACATCCTGGTGTCAGAGACATATGTGAGTAATGATTATAATTTCTTTGAGAAGTCTGCTTACATTTGGTTTGTTTGTTGTTTTGGGGTTTTTATTATTATAGATTTAATTCCTTTTTTTAAATGTCTATCAGAAATTGATTTGCATATATTTAAAAACATATGTGCATGTAACCAGCAATCCCCTTGGCATCCCTTTGTACCCTTTGAAGGGTGCTGCCCTCCTTTCCTGGTGCCCTTCAGAGCAGCAGCTTGGCACGCTTTACACAGTAACACCAGCTGCGTGGCAGACCTCTGCAAAGCTGATTTTTGTTTCCCTTTGTCAGAGCACGATACTCTCTGCCTGTTGGGATGCTTTTAGAGGCCTCCTGAGCCAGTCATCTCAAAACAGGAATGGTTTGCTGCAGTAATAGTGTCTGCTAATGTCTCATTACAATCAATTTAAATGCTTCAGTTCCACTGAGAGCTAATAACACATGAAAGTCAAACTAGGCTCATAATTTCAAAGACACATATTTTTTTTTTTTTGTAATGAACTGAACTATCATGCCTTGTTGAAAGCTTGACTATAAAAGATTTTAGAGCTGTGTTTGTAGTGTCATTAGGACCTCCTCTTATGTGTCTTCTCAGCTTTCTGTTTACTAAAATAACAAAGCTTTATCTACTGTACTTTAATTTCACATATTTACAATATGTGAAAATACAAAAATACAATTTCACATATTTATAATATATATTTAATCGTAATGAAAATTAAAGTATCTAAACCAATGTCACCTGTCTAGCTTCCAGAGAGCTTCACATTACATTTTATAGAAAAGAGAGTTTGTTTCACTGTCCTTTATTCACTTTATTGCTTCCACTCCCAACTCAGCCTCTCTCAACTTGTCTTGCAAATAAATGGCCTCATGAAAAGGAAGGTTAAAGTAGTGATAGCAAATTGCACCTGAAATCATCACGGGCCACTCTTCAGATGCATATCTGATGTAAGAATGGAGACAAATTGGACCCAACAAGATAATACCTGGCCCAAGTTAGGGAAATGGTGGGGGGGAAATATATATATATAGAAGAAAAACAAATGTACCTGGTCTTCAAAAAACTCTGCCAGATCTGGAATGGGTACAACAAAAGGACAATAGAGAAGTCAGGTTGAATAAAAGGAAAAGAAACCAGGCTTCTGTATTCTTTAAAAACTCTTTTACAGGTAATTTAATTTAATTATAAAATGCATTGTTTTGTGAAGTTACTTTCTCAGTTTGTAACAGGAAGGGTCAAGAGGTCTGGGCTTTGATTTGTTATCTTGAGGATGGGACATAAAGGGCTTAGCACAGACAACACCATGTTGTTATTAGCAAGGGCAAGGAAGGATAGTCCACCAGGCTCCTGTACTCAGTGGAGAGAGAAGGTCTTCTAGAGGTTGGTGGCCCTGAGTTGAGCTGTGGGTAAGCTTTCCTTTAGAGTCCCTAAAAGATTAACTCCATCAGGTTAAAATCAGCCTTTATGAATCCCCTGTCTCTGCTCACCTCAAAGTACAGGGTGGGATGACTTTGAACAAGAAAGGATCCAGGAATGGGACTAGATTATGCAAATTCAACTCTATTGCCTTCACATCATTTTGATAGCATGTCTCTGCAGGAGGATGACACAGGAGTGCAGCTTTAAACTTAATAAGTGATGGTAATAGATATTAATAGAAAACATTCATATGGGTCTACAGTCCTCTGAAGGAAGGCAAGCTAGGCAAGTTGCAAAAGTTTATTTTAACACAGACTGCAGAGAGAAGGAAAAAACCCCACCTTAATTAGCCATTCCTAGTGTCCAGACAGTGCAAGAATAGCCACAGCTACAAGACAGCTTATTTCAAGCTGCGAAGCTTAATTTGCCTTATTGCAATGGTAATGTCAGTGTTTCTTCAGCCTGATGTTAACAGGGAACAGAAATTGTCTGTCCACTGCAAGACATTATTTTTTAGTGGAAGAACGGAAAACAACAGGCACAGAAACCACTTGTCTTCTCTCTTCCTGCCTCTTAACATTGAGCCACCCCCTTGTTTGGCTTCATTGGTTCTCTCTCAGTCCTCCAGTTAGTTGTTTTTTATTTTCCTATCTTGCCTATGACCTAGAAGGAGAGAATGCAAGTCCTTCTGAATGTTCCTAGTCTCTTGCATTTAATGTTTTGTATATGAAAGTTTTTTATTTTCTTCTTTCCTGACCAACCAGCACCTTGAACAGGCTAAAGAAGTTGCTCCAAACTTTTAGCCCGTTAATTTCTTTGTCTAGAGGTGGTACATTGTTATTCACCTGGGAGTGAGTTTCACAATAAATTTATCCAAAGAAGACAGATTAAAATCACAAGACTTTTATCACAAGTGAAAGCTAAGATGAATTTATGTGACATTGTCAAAGTTTCAGTGCTTTGTGTAAGTCAGCAGGAAAATACTGTTATTCTATGTAATGTCACTGCAGCCAGATTGGTTTGGGCATCGCTGATCTTGTGTGAATTAGCATAAATTAACTTTCACATTAACCTGCTTACTGCCATGAACACTGCACTAGGTATTAGGGGATTCAGTTAATTACAATAATAATACTTTTGTGCTAATTGCAGAGACAAACCAAAAAGGTTTCTGTAGCGGTACTAACCCATTTTATACCATGTAGGCCACTGGCAGTAATGAGCTTCATCTGTCCCAATTGGTATAGAGTAATTTTCTTTAAGGTCTCATTTCTGACACTTGCAGACTTTTTTAAAAGGTTTTTATTTCCAAAACCATCCTTGCTTGCTGATTAGCTGTGTTTCCCTTTTTCATTATTTTTTGCAATTTTACTGTAGTGTCAGTTTTGAAGTATTTGAGGCCTTTCTGTTCCCTTTCTGACAACCTCTGTCCTCTCCACTCTGAAGAGCACAGGCTCATGCTCTGGTTGCAAGTTTCTGATACCTAGCACCCATGCAAGCAAGTGCTGTTTGTCCTTAGAAAATGCTAGGCAGTGCAATTTGATACAAACCTTTATCATTGCAGTCTAAGATAAATCATCTCCATTTGCTCCAAAAAGTTCAGTCAGTTTCCCCAAGGCAGACAACATTTAGGAACTTGATCACATATCCCAGACAATAATGCACTCCCAGATGATCTTGCTGGAGTATCGAATTTGATCTAAGTGTATCTCTTTCTTAGAAGACTGAGTATAGGAATAAAGTCATTTTCTATTATCCAAAAAAAAATTTTAAGTGTTTATGGGTTTTGACCATTGCTGTCCAAAATGTCTCTGAAAGCTGTATGGAAGACTTTTATCAGTGCTACTGTTTAATCACATAAGTGAAGGGATCATCTTGATCACCCTGGACACTCACAAGTAGTAAAGAAGAAAATCAGAGAGTTTTGGAAAAACCAGTCTACCAAGGCTGAGTCAAAGTATAGTGTCAACAAAATATTACAGACTATCACCGGTTTTGTCAATGAACTCTTTTAGAATGGAAAAAACAGTCTGCTGATGTCAAATAAATCTTACGATAAAGTCATAGACTGCAGCCATGAAAAAATTGTCACTGTATAAAAGATTATGATTTCCCTATTGAAAATGGGTCTAAAGGAATTTGCCTTTCAAGGGAGTGTATGGTGCTGCAATCCAACTGCTGTCACTAGCTGCAGGCTGACAACTGCAGGCAAGTCTGCACCAGTAAATAGCATTTGACACAGCCCTTTTTTTTCTCTCTCTCATTTTCTCTCCCTGCATTCCATACATATACATATATATACTATGTATACTGGCATTCAATTAAATATATATATATGTGCATTGAATGGACTTTCTGTAAGGTAGTGTAAAACCAATAATACCCACCCCATTAGGATAACAAAGCATTCACTCCAGAGAACAAACAGCTGTTCCTTAGGAAAAGCTGTTGAGGTTGTCATTCTTATTCTGGGAAGCTTGTCAGAATCATGAAAGAATATAAGAAGCTCGGGTATCAGATGAGAAGTTTTCAGCACTTCCATTTTCTGTTAATCTGTAAGCCTCGTTCGTAACATGGCTCACCAGCACAGCAGGGAGACAGCAAAGGTCTTTTGCTTCCTGCAAGATTGATCCTAATCTCTTCCTTTTTGCCTAAGTCTTAAGTGTCTGGCACACCTGAGTTGAACAAAATCACTGAAGGTATTGATTTGATGAAGCCACTGTAGACAGAAAGGTCTCGGTGGTTTGTGATATTCACTGACGCAAATGCTGTCAAATTAACTTTTCATTTTCAGTTTTCACTCAATGGGAAGGCTGTAAATACAATAAATTATGATAGTACACAGGACCGGTGATGGGATGGATAATGGATAATAACTGGAAGATACTGCTGTGCTGAGTTTCAGGAGACCTGGTAATTCCATCACAGAATACTAAAGAGTAGGAAGGGCCTCTCACATATCTATTAAACCATAGACAGCACTTTATATGGAAAATGATACCTACAGTGTCCATCAGGAAAGAAGAAAAATCGTTGATGTATGTTCAACAGATCTGGAGATGAATGTCTCTCCTCAATAGTATGTATAAGTATTCTTTAAGTAGTCCTTAGAAACAAAAGAGGGGGTAAATTCAAAATAGGATAAAAAAGTATTATGGTATAGCCAGGCAAATTTTCTTTATATCATGTTTGATAGTATATTTCTGGTTTAGACAGAGGAATATGATTGATGCAATATGCCTGATTTTTTGGGTAGTCATTTGGTGTTGCATTACATAGGACGCCACTATTTAAACCAGTGAAGAGATAGATTAAACATTATAACAAGGATAGAAAAGCCAGCTAATGGAGAGGCAAATATACCAGAAAAGTCTGAAACAAAGATTGGATTGTTATTTAGCAAAATGGAGATTGGTAGGTAAAGTTGTGCTCACTCTGAAAATCCATCATAAGAATCAATAGGCAATGGAAAAGAGCAATTTATGCAGAAGAACTGTGTTGCTGCAAAAGCCAGCAAGTAGAGTTCAGCTACATTTAGTGAGATGAATGAGTCTAACTATTTGAGGACTGGATTCTTTGTGTGGTCTTCCAACAGTTATGGAATGCCAAAATTGAACTAATTGTAACAAAGTATTTGAATAGTTTCTGCACAGTATTTTAGGGTTTGCTTTTCTGTAAAAGCACAACTTGGACTTAATTAAGACCTTGTGATACCTGTGTGATACCTTTTCCAGCTAAGTCTTTTTATGACATTAAAGTGTGTTTCTGTGACTCTATGAATGATGAGGTCAAGAGTATCAGCAGTAACTGCAAGGCATTTGCTGGTTTTACATTGATTTTTCAGACATTATCCCAATCTTACATGATCTGATGCTCAAGTTAATCAACATTTCAGAGCATTCAGACCATCAGCTATAGCCTCTGTCTCTTAACTAGTGGACAACTGCACAACATACGTGTTTGCAACCTAGGTATCTCAGTGCACAGTACTCAAAATATTCCTCATAATAAGCTAAGAAGCATGCAAGGAGCGTGACTTATCCTGAAGTAATATAGGTATTTATCTTGTTTAAATGCATTCAGGCTTGTAATGTGCTCAACCATTCCCTATTACCTGTTTGCATTAGAAATGGTAATCCCCCTTAATCAGGAAGCTCTGGCAAACTAATACAATTCTGCAGCTGCTCTCAATGCTGCCTCTTAGAAAAGATCAATACCCACACGAGAATGTTTTTACCCATTTTATTCCTTTCTTTTATACTTTTATTTTTTGTTCAGGGCATTTGGAATTTTTCAGAAAAGTTTTCTTAATGGTAAAAATGGATAGTTGTGTTTCCAATCTTTGCTCAGATTTTCTTTTTCATTCCATAGAGTATTTCAGACACCCTTAGGAGACATGAAGATATCCTTGTCTGGAAGAACAGCACAGCTGAGTATAGGAAAATGAAGGTTACAGAGGGAGGTAGATTTTGAAGTCAGGGAGTGAATCATTTTTAATGGCATTATTCAGTGTTAGCAAATATTATTAATCATAATAGCAAAACAGTTCAACCCAGTGAGATAAATCCATGTTTATTTTCGTAACACTTTTGCCAAGATTCTGGTTGTATTACTGATGGTCCTTCTGATCTCTTTGCTTTTCTTGGTCTGTATGGCTATCCTGTTATTTGAATAATTACATCAGGTAGTATTGATATTCTTCCTACTATTTAATTTTCTTCTTTAGCTTATAAATTAAAATTATTTGTGGGTTATGGTTTTGAGGGTTTTTTACTCTAAGCTACAGTTTTCATGCTCGCTGATGGAATTAATAAAATCACATTAGCTTCCCCACCACTCTATTTTCAGAAAGAAACTTTTTTTTTCCCCACATCTCTTTTCTGAACCCCTTTTTTATCTCTTCCCACTCTGAGGATATCATAATTCCATGGAGTATAAATACAAAACTGGCATAAGATGTGTTATCTCTGAAAGTGTTCATGTAAGCTTTCGTGAAAGTTGTCTTTTATTCTTTTTGTTGTTGTTGTTGTTGTTTGAAAATCAGAGAAGTCAGTCAGACTGGTCTACATTTCCAGTTTTATTTCAAAACGATTCTTGCACAACTCCAAGGCAGGTCATGTGTGTCTTTAGTAACATTAAGCTGTTCTTGATTTGGGAGATGAGGAAGTAGGATTGCACCTTTTCCCAACATGTTTTAATACTAGGTGGCATCTACTGCATGCATTGGTGCTGGAGAAGATACCATCTCACTCAGTCTGCTCCTAGCTCCATAACACTGTATCTTGCCCTCTTCACATTTGCAGCAGTTTTATGTCTGAGTGCTTTCCAGTCTGCGTCACTCAGACTCAGTCAGGTTAGCATAGATTAAACAAGCTAACCCTGTTCATTTTTATTGAATGGTATTTGGGAAAACTCACACGAGCCATGTAGCTGATAGGTGGGGCACTCAGGAAACTTTTGGAAAGAGGAAATTTATAAACAGCTGGAGGCCGATAGGAATCATTTACCATCAGGATCTTTAAGAGAGGACTATCTACCTTATGTAGACACAGGGCTAGTCAGGACCAGCAAAATGGCTTCCTGGTATTGCCATGCCATGGACATTCTAGAAGCTGTCAGTTCTGTAGTTTGTTTCCTCATGTCAGTTCATGCCTTTAAGAGCTGGAAGGAGGCTAATCCAGCATCATCATTAAGAAGATGTGGCAAATAAGTATATGCTCAACTCC
Organism: Ceryle rudis; assembly: GCA_033439905.1. NCBI lineage: Eukaryota > Metazoa > Chordata > Aves > Coraciiformes > Cerylidae > Ceryle > Ceryle rudis. The sequence goes on from JAAGNO010001998.1 coordinate 76,274, forward strand.
CAAGAAATAGAACTACAGTTGGTAAAAAGCAGAAGCAAGAAAAAGCAATGATGCAAAAATAATAAGTATCAATTACCCCAGGGCCATGAATTTGGACGGGGAATTGTGGAAATTGAATAAATGTCTGAAAATAAGATCCTCCACCACTAGCCTGAAGCAAGAAATTAGCTAAATGAATTAGCTTGGCTATTAATAGAAAGTAGGTTTTGTTTCTCTGCAATGTCCCATATAAATATTTGTTGAAGAAACATGATTCCAGTGCAAGGCAGTTGTGTTTTTTTTTCACGTTAACAGAGTCATTTTGTGGTGAAAACACCAGAAGTATCTTGAAATGTTTCTGCACTGTACAAAACAGTAACGCCTACAAAGCTATCAAGGTTAATGAGACATATGCTGCTCTTCTGGGCAAGCGTGGCTGTGCAAGTTGGATACCTGGGGTGAAGTGACATGCCCAACTTTTCCAAGATTTCATACTGTGTTGCCAAGGCAGACCATGTGTTGTGATAACAGTTGTTTCAGATCTGACACTGCTCTTTATTTGCCTTGCCCCCTCCTTGGACATGCATACACAAAACGTTGTCCAAGGTGTTAGCTCAGTATGAGCCTCAGGGAATTTGAAAAAGTTCCACAAACAGTTCAGGGGTTCATCAGTTCAAATAAAGGAGACACATTTTTGAGAATGCAGTAAAATTCAGTGCATGAAAAAGGTTTCCAAAGTCTTGGGAGAGGTTGTTTTAAAAAGCTGTTGAGTTGCTTGCACTCTTCTTCCATGGTTGGAAGAAGCTGCAAGAAATTCCCAGCGAAGAAAGTCCAGGCTGACACTTCGTAAACCAAGGATAGGCTTTAAGGGAACAGGTAGAATAACACTCAGTGGGATACATAGTCCTTGTTGTTCACTAATAGCTTGATTTATTTTATTACATCTCTTTCATTATGAGGCATGAATTTTCTGGAACTAAAGCTTCTAGAGACTAATTTGGTTTGGAATTATATTCCCCATGACTAAGAATAGAACACAATATTAGTCTCTTTAGCATGGGAGGAAGATATCTTTCCAGGTGTATTTATATTCACAACTAACACAATAAGAGGGCTATATCTAATAGTGCAACAGATGGAAGAAGCATTATCTACAGTAATAAAGAAAATTAAAATAAAGTTAGTGGTGGTGTTTAGGCCAGCTACAGAAGAAATATACAGGTTGAAATTTTAATTAGAAGACAGACTCAAGTGTAAATACTTGTATATTGGTAAAAGAAGACAGACAGTCGATATCAAAGAACAAAGACATTAATGGCCCTACTGTGCTGTAGTTTTAGAGGCCAAAGCAATGAGCAAAATCAATAAATATGCCTCTGTCATTATTTTTGAAATGTTCCTGAAAAGGTATGTTGAAAATATTCCAATAAAAACAAGCAGATACATTCAAACTAATAAAAACTAATAAAATGTAAATGTATCTTCCCTTCCCCAGTATTGAAATCTGTGTTTTTCATTTCCTTTGAGTGAGCTCAGGGGAGTTCTATGACTGATAAGAAATAGCAGCATAACCTGCTTTGTTGCTCAGTGCATCATGAATTTAGCAAGGTCCTTTGAGAAACACATTCTCCAATAACTAATGCACACTATTGCATTGCCGATCGATGCATCAGAATTGCATTTTTTTCTTGTCAAGTAATGAATTTAGATGATGTTAAATCTAACTGATCTTTTGGACTCATTAAAAGCATAGCATTTGCCATACAATATAAGATCCAAAGCCAGCCTTGTCCAGAATTATATCTCTGGCAGTTATCAACACCAGACACAGTGGAGGAAGGTACAAGAACCAAAGGTACAGTGAACTGTACCTAAGCATAGTATGTTGGAGACCTCCACCTGCAGTACTATGTCCAGCTCTGGAGTCCTCAGCACAGGAAAGTCATGGACCTGTTGTAGCAGGTCCAGAGGAGGGCCACAAAATGGTCAGAGTGATGGAACACCTCTCCTATGAAGAAAGGATGAGAGGGTTAGGATTGTTGAGCCGGAAGAAGAAAAGTGTCTGGGGAGACCTTACTGCAGACTTTCAGTACTTAAAGGGGGCCTATAAGAAAGATGGGGACAGACCTTTAAAAGGACCTGTGGCAACAGGACAAAGGGTAGTAGTTTTAAACTAAAAGAGGGAAGATTTAAACAATATATTAGGAAGTCATTTTTTACACTGAGGGTGGTGAAACGCTGGCACAGGTTGCCAGTGGTGGTCGAGGTGGTAGATGCCTCCTCCCTGCAAACATTCAAGGCCAGGTTGGATGGGACTCTGAGTATCTAGTTGAAGATGTCCCTTCTCACTGCAGGGGGGTTGGACTGGATAACCTTTAAAGGTACCTTCTAACCCCTAAACATTCTATGATTCTGTTTGTTTGCTTATTTATTTCTTACAAAATTACCTCAGACCACAACAATTTTTCACCATCATTAACCTGATATGTAAATGTTTGCATCCTCAGACCGCTATAGAATTGAACTAATTATCTAAAAACAGCCTTCAGGGTACTTCTAGCAAAACTTGACTCCAAATCAATATTAAACCAAGAAAAAAAAAAAGGTTACATAAAATAATAGTCAACGATATTAGAAGTTCACATCTTTTGCACGCTCTTTCACTGTTTATGTGTATTACAGTAGTCAGAGAGTTGTGGGATGCTCAGGACCCAGCAGACATGACCAAAGACACCATGTTAATCTAGCAATCATATCACTGCCTTAGGTGCCATAGTATAATGAGATTTACTCTGTGCCTCACCCAGGTTCACAGTGTAAAACTGGGGAAAAGCAAGAATCAGACCTAGTCCTCTGAAGTCCTGATGCTTGTCTGCTCACTTTCCTCTCACCTCCATGTGTAAAACTCGTGACTGGACAACACTGTGGGCAAAGGGCAAAACTGGAAAACACAGATTGTAACAAGAAATATGTTCTTTTATTATTGTAAATCCTAAACCATTCAGCCAAGACATCTGCTAAGAAGAGTCAGAGGGAAAAAAAAAGAAAATATTTACATAAATAGCATAAATAATGTTACCATAATAACAGTATCATCCATATTGCTATCTCAGATGTCCAAGGCAATAAGTTCAGGATTTGTTGTAGTGGCATACAATTCGTGTCCACAGAAACAGAACAGAATAATATCTCAGAAGGTTTAAGATGGCCTGGATCCATTGAAATTATGTCAAATTTATACTGATGGAGAAGCTGGTCTGGCAGCTATTCCTTTATTATAGTGTCTAGAGGTCCTCAACATACTCTTTTCAAGGTGATATAATTCTGTCTCTAACTGATGCCTACCTAGGTTTTTGGTCTGTTTTGTTTTTTACACAGTGTAGTGTATTAAAATTGGACAGTTCCTATTTTACTTTCCTTTCACCCTCTGACAGAGTCCAAGAGACATACACTGCCTTTTCTTACATCCCACTTGCATTATAGCCATCACTGCTTCACCATTTTCTGAAGTGGGTTAGAAATGCATTATTTTAGAAGCAAAAAAGCAGAAGTTAGGAAATCTTCTAGCTTCTAGAAGCAAACAGTGATGATACTGAATTACACAGAAAAGCAAATTTTGATAACTGCTGACAGAAAGCATTGCTGTCTCTCTGAAGTGCCGGCACTAAAAGCATTTAAACTAATAAGGTGATGCTGAACTATTATTTTCACTATTGTATATTACGTCTGCATTTCAGGTTTTTTGGGTTTGGGCTTTTTTTTTTTTTGGCTTTTTTGTTATCGTATTTGTTAAATTCAGTCAAAGCTACAATCTTTATAACTAACTTAAAATTGAAAAACAGCAGCAATGTAGCTTTGTAAGATTCTTCAGCTCTCTCATAGAAAAGCTGCAGCATATTTATTCATCATGGCTATTCTTTATTTAAATGACCAAAAAGTAGCATCAAGCCACCAGATATAAAATCTCTGTCTTTGTCAATTTTAGATATAAAAATTACTTGATTTTTCACTATGATTTTCTAAACATTTCTTTAGATTTGGTTTCTTGCTTTCATTTTTAATCTTTTGAATGTATCTCAGACTTCCAAAAGCTTTCTTGTATGCCTAAGTATCATAGCCTTTTAGGCCATTTCTGAAGTGACTTAGAGGGCTTGAAATTGCAAAATAATGGTTATTTTCATTGAAAAAGTCCTTGCTCCGTGTATATAAAAGGGTTTAAGTCACAGCAACACTCATCCCAGTTGTTCTTAATATCTACGCATCCACCATAAATACCACAATCTAGTGATATTTTCCTTCACTTAAGTGCTGAGTGATCAGACTCATAACAGTTCACAAACAGTTTCAGGTCATGGACCATCAAAGCCATTCAACGGGAAACTCAGAAGAGAGGGGGGGGTGTTAAAACAACTCCTCCCCACAGTGTAGGTACCCACCTGCACAGCTGTAGAGGGGATAGGATTTTAGGTATCTAAATCAATTCAGCAGTAAAAATGTTGGTGTCTGCCTACCCTCAGGTGCCAAAGTGGATTAGGCAGGATTTTGTAGGACATAGTTTTGATCTTGGCTAGCTAAACTTGAAGTTTCAGTTTGAATGCATTATTGTTAGGGTTTGGGGTTTTGGATGATTTTTAATGGGGCTGGACATTTTCCTTGCTTTGATTTCTTGGTATGTGAAGTAAGGAGAAGGTTCAAGATGTATGAAGATTAGTCCCAAAAGTGTTTCAACATGTGCAAGTTCTTTGGAAAGGCAAAAGATTGCTCTGGTATTTGAAGGTTAGAATATGTGTTTGTCTCTGATACAGCACTTGACAAGCTGTTGGAATGAGGTAGGAAAAACACCAGCTTCTTGTCCACAAATTCAGGCTAATGACTCCTGTATGAAGCAGGGAAATGTCAGTTGTTCAAACTGGTGTCTGCATTTGATAAATACACTGTTTTGGCCTTGGTTTGGCTTGGGGACAATTCACACTCTAGAAATTCAAGTGACTCCTTTCCCTCCTGACTGCCCAGAGAGATAGGCAGAACTAGCTTTAGAAATCAGATCTTTGGAAGAATGGGCACATGCTTGGGGCAGCATGCAGAGTCCAATATGCTAATGACAGAGCCCTGAAAAATGGTCTTACTGTCCCTGCAGCCAGGCCATTCCTCACAGCAGTAATCTCCTCTTCTACATCCAATGGCACTGGCTCCACCTCTCCAGAGTTAGTTGTATCTGTATCCTTGGGACAGCTAAATTCAGGTCTACCTACACTGTCATGAGCCCTGAGCCATCTCTAAAGTGGAGTATAAACAAACACTTCCCTCCATCTCATCTGCCCTGTTTCTTACAGCAGCACTCCCAGAGCCACAAACTGGCACAAATCATTGTATCATCTGGTCTGACCCCAGCAATAATATAGGTTGCAGTTTGCCCTTTTAGTCTAATGCATAACTTTATCACTTCTTAAGCTATCAGAGATAGTTTGTTAGATCATTAGTGAACCAGATAATGGCCAGGACCTTTGCAGATAGATTTTGGTAAGTTGGATTTGGCAAATTTAGATAATGTTGCACTCCAGCATCAACATGGGTTTTGTTCTACCTTTCTTTAAATGGCATGAAATTAGTGAACCAGCTTTAACTGTATTTCTTGTCAGCATGTCACAACCTCAGTGTCCTTTTAATTGTGCAGGTGCCTTGAAATTGTGTTATTTAGATCCAGTGCTGAATTTGAAGGAAGCATGAAATGTTTTTCTGCACTTTCACACTGCCACTTATCCTCACCTAGCAAATGCAAAGCTATTAGGAAACAGCTCCTCTGGAATAACACCATATATAAAGATGTGTTAAGAAAAAGGACTTTTTCCCAGTGAGCAGGACTCCCATAGCAGTCCTGATGACAGAAACAGCACCACTCTTTCTGTTCACATTTCAAATGCAGCTGTCACTGTAGTATTTAGGCATCAGTAGGAGAACTATGAGAACTGAGATTAAAGAATCTGATATGAGCTAAATACTACCTGCATTGATGGCCTTGCAGTTTTTGGTCCAGGCATTTGCCAGGGTGACAGGACAGATGGACATTTCAGTATTTTTTGATGCATGAATATGAAGACAGTACCATGGGAAAATATCCGCCCATATCTTTGGTTATTTTGAAATTATCTATGTATTTCCATCCAAAGGAAAAAAAAAACATCTCAAGAACACAAAGTAACTGAACTATCATTACTACTTCAGTATTTCTTAATATCAAGCAGGGGGCAGGAGCTTGAGCCATGAAATTCCCTCACACACTTACTAGACAATTTTTAAGATGTGTCGTGGTTTCAACATGTCTTCCAGAAAGGGAGAGATTATTAAATTCAAAACAAATTTACAGTCAGTTAGAATCAGTTAAATTACAAGTGTGCTCTGAAGTCAGAACACAAGCTATAATATCATCATCTGACCAAGCTGTAGTCATTTGAGCATCTCATGAGCCGATGTTAAAGTTGCAAATAGCTGGATGCTGTGCTAGAGAGAGTCAGATTTTCAGTCCTCTTTTCTCACTCTCCAGATCGGTGTCTAAATCTGGGAGTTACTCCCACACCTCACACACGGAGTTTGCCTGGGATGTGGTTGCTTATTAAAGGGAAAGCTGCCATTATAGCTGCTCTGATCTTTGGCCCTGCCCAGATGTAAAACATCAAAGAATCTGAATTACTCTGTATGTTTACTGTCTTCTTCAGTGTATCCACAACACGTGAAACAGACCTAGTAACAACCGTTAAAATTGTAGTACTCCGTCTGGATGGATAGGACTGACACTGTATGAGGAAGAGAAATTCAAGCTTTTTGTTTTTAAGAGCACCTTTCCTCTTTGCCAAGAAGAAATGTTAAATTTGTTATAATGAAATACAAGTTAAACAAAGCCTTGCTCAGAAGATGATTATTTAGTAAATAAATTCTAGAGCAGGGGAATAGAATAAATATGACTCAGAGCAAACTTAACTCCTACACTGGGATAAACACTTCAAAACTAAACTCCACTTTAAGAAACAACACGGGTTGTGGGAGCCTTAGTTCCACTGAGGATTTGGGCTTTTAAATCACTGAGAAGTGAAAGGGTGTACTCTAGGTAAAAAAAATGAGCGAGAAACAAACTATAGAATAAACGAGAAATGCAGTCTGCATGTAGGAGTGTCTCTTCTCCTGACATACAGAATTTCAACTGCAGTCAGTGAAGTCATAGTTGTGTGGGAAGATTGAAGAGTCTTATACCACAGCAGTGGTTCCCAGCTGATTGCCAAAGTAACCACTGTCACTTAACAAACTCAGTAGGCAATGCCAAATAAACTCAATGAAAAGGGAGTTAAAATGCATCAAGTAAGAAGAAGATGAAGGGAAAAAAAAACCTAACAAAAAACACAAAAGCCCAAATCAAACCACTGTGCTTGGCCAGCTTGAAGGGAACTAGTGTCTATGCAAAATGTGGAATATTGGAAAGGTCAGATGTTATTATCCAATGAAAAGTTAAAGGGCATTGAATAAAATGAATTAGTTGTTATTACAAAGCATCTAGACATTCTGGGAACTGAGACAGCATGAACGGCAAATGATCAAACAAAAATAATGCTGAGATTTCTGCTAGGAGAATATGAGAACATTGCTGTCTTACAGCATTGTCATGTAGCTCAAACAGCAACAAACAGGGAGCCCACCAGTGGGTTATACATGCACAGTAAAGATTTGCTTAAACTAAGAGTTAGTGTGATCTGGTAGGATGTATGTCCATCCTTTAAGGGAGGAAGCCTTGTGTGCTTGTTTCACGTTGGCTCCAGACTTGCTGTGGGGAAATGGAGACCCTCCTTTTGAAGCAGGCAGTGAAATAAAACGTCAAGGTGCAGGGAACATCTTCTCTTTGCTGGCATCAATATGCAACATCTTACTCTTCAAACTGTTACTGAGTAACTGAAATGGATTTTGTACACCCCCTCAAGTTAGTCTTCTAGATTGCGTTGGTAGATTTCCCAGGTTTAGGTTGAGTTATGACTCTTTTGTTGCTGAAGGATTACCTTTAGGTTGTTGGTTTCAAAGAATTAGAGGTTGTCTCCAAAACTTCAACTTTTCCTTTTGCAAAACAAAATTCAGCCTATTAGGTCACACAAGGAGTAAGGGTAATGTGCCAGAAGCAGGAACCATTGACCAGACTGTACAAGGGATGTGTCCTTTCAGAGAGGAGCCTCAGGAAATAATACACCTCTAGCTGAATTCTTGCCTCAGTGGCAGTCCCATTTTGCAGGTCTGCAGGTCACAATGTTTTACAAAGCTACCAGCAAAGGTATGGAGGAGAACAAGGTGTGGGAGGTGGTTTTGTGCCTATCTTATGCAACTTAAACAGCTCTTGAGTTTCTGGGATCACCCATCATAAAACCGAGTTACAGCTCCACCTATTTAAAACAAACAGAGACCAATCCTCAGTAGGCTGGGTAAATAGTGTGGCTTATTGCGCATACAACAATTTTGCAGCTGCTTCAGGAATAATTAGACTTTGATATATCTTCTTCAGTTCGGGAGTGGGAGTTTACACTAAATGCTGGACTCATTAGTAACTTCAGTGCCTCATCCCACTGCCCCTATCTCATTGTATCTCATTGTTTGGAAGGAGGAATGATATGGTGGAAAACTGCTTTCAACATCCTTTTTGCAGACTGAAAGCTATTTGGTACACTTTGAACTACACTTTAAGCCTCCTTGCCTTTCCTGAAACTGCAGGAGAGAGGGTCTAGCTGTTTGTCTTTTCATATAGGCAGTGCTGAATTGTTCAGGTACTACAATAAAGAGGGCATATACTTATCTAAGATAATATAATGAAAGTTTCTTTTAGACCTTAATTTTCAGGACATGGCTTACACTCATTAATGTAATATTAATTTTCATTTAGCAGACCTAATGATTATATAGGTCAAGAAAATGAAAATATCTTTTTTCTTTCTTTCTTTTTTTTTTTAATCTCCTTAGAGTACGCTCGGTTTGAGGCAAAAATCCATGACCTGCGTGAGCAGATGATGAATCACAGCATGAGTTCTGGGTCCGGCTCCCTGAGGACTAATCAGAAGAGGTCACTGTATGTCAGGTAAGTAGGGAGAGCTTTCTCCTGGGAATATGTCAATAGCTACCATGTCTACACCTGGCTTGTGAGCTGTGGGTTTGGCAAGGTGGGAAAGAAGTTTGAGGAACTGCTTTGAATTGAACCGAGAAATACATCAATCTTACAAGCACAGCATCATTAATGTGGAAATTGGTTAAAGCCCTATTGCTTAATCTGATCATTTCAAGACATTTTCAAAGAGTATTATACTTTCATAGTGATTTAATTTTATGAGATGAAGATTTCTTACCAGTTGTCTGCTCTTCAATATCTGAGGTGGATATTGTGGTGTAGTAACGCATTGTATTTCTGTGTGAGGCCTTGCCCAGACATGGAATGATTGTTCTCATAAAGAGCACTTTTTCCTCAAGACCTTGCTCTTGCAAAGCAAGGACTATTATATGCTGTTCTAAATGCATGACAATCTGCTGCTATCCCCTTTCATGTTTTAGCCTCCTATCAGTCTACGCTACAAAGAATTTACCATCTACCTAGCAAGATCAAATATGCAGATGAGATGCTAAATAAGCTGATGTATATAACTTAAATGGGGTAGTAAATAATATAGGAACTGCCTAACTCTGAGCCAGATGGTAGCAGTGGTTATAGTTTTGCTTTGACTGTGCAAGTCTATTTGCCATAGTCATTGCTGGCTGAAAGACTGGGTGTTGTCCAATTGCCCCAGCAAAGTTCTTGCTGTCATTCACCCCTTTTGGGACTCAGGGAGACTATGGGACTCTGTGCCAAATATTTCAATAATCTTAATAATTATGCTTCTCTAGGCTTTTCATTTTCATTTCCCCCCCCATGCTCAGCATATAATTTGAAATTCCTGACAATCATGAAGTAGAGTGAAGCAATTTGTCAGCCTTCAGGCAGTAATAATTATTCACAGGGGAGCTAATTCAGGTGATAACATTACAGAGATGCAATTAAGGCTAAATTCTACATTTTGTCATTATGCCCTCAGCATGAAAGGGTAAGGTACGAAAGAAGGAAAAAAAACCTTAAATGTTAACATGGATGGTCTTATTCTAGTGGGCAGCAACCACACGAAGCACTAATTGGTACTGCTGCCAGAAAGAGCAAGGACTGAAAGGATACAGATCACTGTTACCAGTGACCTTGCTATTGGGCAAGGTCACACTGGAAGTGTCACAGTTTTTGATGCATCTCTAACCTTCTCTGACATCTCTGGCTCTGTGTTTACTTCTGGAACTATTCCACCCACAGTAGGCTTTTTCCAGACCAAACAAAGAGTGACTTTATTGTCAAGAGCATTGGTGAGCTCCCTAAATTTGCATTTTATGAAAAACTACAGTCATTGGACATGTAGGGAGAGATCCAAGCTTACTTTGCTTGATGTAAGCCAGGAACCCAAAATGTGATGAACAATGGCACAAGTCTGAGCCAACAACTGCAAGTCAATTCAGCTGTATACATGAAGGGCCAACACAGGGTCCTGAATGACTTACTGACCTACAGTAAAGCTGAGTTATACCTGTATCAGCATCAACCTGGTAAGCCCTGCTGAGAACTGGAGCTTATTAGTTTGCACACTCTGCCAAACTAAGATATCTGTGCTGCATCTGTACCAGCCTACTTCTCTTGTATTGGTCTTTGTGCACTGATTTTCTGCTGGTTCATGAATTCTGGATGCGGTCTGTCTCACTAAGCTGATATGCCCTGGTGCTTCACTGCAGGAATCTTTGATGTCTTAGCTGCTTATCTAAATATCACTTCCTAAACTATAAATGCAAAAACTGTTCTTTTATCCCAGAGTCATTCTAAAAAAATGCCCCAAACCTCTCAAGCAGAAAACCTCAAAAGCCTCAGTCAGCTCTGTTAGCATAAATTTTTTGCAGTCACACCCACACAATTGGCTGTGTCCAACTCTTAAGAAGTCTGAGACGCTTCTGTATTTTACATATTTTTATAAAGTGTTTGTAGTGCAGCACTGTTCTAGGCACTGTCAGTTAAATTATATACACTAATTACAAAGGTAGCATATGTCTATATTAGGCACTAAGGAAAAAAATAAATGTGGGTTCAAAAATGTGCTTGTTTTTACAGACCAAAATTTTCACTTTATGGGTAAGCTCATTACAGCCAGGGACTGATGTAATAATCTGTGATTTAGCATATTATTGCTATTCTTACAACTCAGAACATTTCTGTTTCGATGGATTATTTTGGTCAGCATGTGCAAGAGAACTAGAGGCAAATTGCCTTATTCTGCAAATTTGTGGCTGTAATGCCAAGTTTGTGATTCAAGTTTGCTGGTTCCCTTCTTTGGGATGTAGTGATTTTTCTCTCCTTCACTGAGTACAAGCATGGTTATTTTTTAGGCAGAGACCTTAACCAAAGTAAATAACTGTGTTCTAGGCAGCACAAGCAAATAAATTAAGGTCCATATAGGTGTAATAATTGAAAATAAGTGTCATTATCTGCTCATAGAAAAGTTGACAGAAAAGAGAGTAAGTAAAAACAGAACTAAGCACTGTAAACAGATTTTCCAGTGGATGCAGGGTGCACTGGATGCAGGACTTTCTTCTTTACTTTACAGTCTGTGTTTTCTCCATGCAGCCCCTACTAAAATAACATAGCATTTTTAATTGAAATATATAAAAGAAGTTCTATTAAATGGTGTGAGATAAAATTTAATATGGGGATAATGGGTTGGATGTAGGACTAGAAGCAGTTGGCTGAAAGCAATTAAGTCACACATAAGTGGTGTATGCAACTGTGGGAAAGCAATCAAGAATGATTTGATTATAAGAAACAGTGTAGCTCTTTGACATGATCTTTCATCTGTGCAAACTCTGGTGTCTCTGGTTTTTATTATTTTTTTCTTTCTTTATCCCAGTCTATCTTTCTGATGCCACTTAGAATATTTCCCAGGATTTCCAGATTATTTTTTTTTTCCATACTACCCATTCCTTTTGTATCACAGACTCTGTATCTATGTTTGGGATATTATAAGGAAGTCCATGACACTAAAGCCAAAATATGAGACTACAGGGAGCAGTAAGAAGTGCTGTTAACTCTTTTGGGAGCCCACATCCTCTTTGTTGTTAAATCTCTCTGTTCGGGAAAAGAAAAACAGAAAGTGAAAGAATAGATATGAAACATATCAAATTTTATTAGTTATAATTTATTTGTTGATGAAGATGAATGAAGTTAATTTGAATTCAACAACTGAAATGAGAGACTAAAAAATTTCTGATATTGTCCTTTTTAATTCATTGGAATTCAGCCATCAGCTCATGATTAATGAGGAAAGTAAACTAATTCATTGCCAGCTAAATGCTGTGCTATATACATACATAAGGGGGTTTTAGTGTTTCTCATCATGCAAATTCAAATCTTTCTTTTTGGCTCAAGTTTAAAATTTCCTCTTGTAAGATCTGGCTGCAGAGCAGCCCGGCAGACAGGGACCTGGGAGTGCTGGTTGACAGCCGGCTGAACATGAGCCAGCAATGTGCTCAGGTGGCATGGAAGGCCAATGGCATCTTGGCCTGTATCAGGAATAGTGTGGCCAGCAGG